>VZTH01011894.1:249800-300975 GCA_013397815.1 Aleadryas rufinucha | reverse complement strand
CAAGGCTGCAGAAAACAAACAGGGAAACACATGTCAGGCAGATAAATTGCTCTGCTGTTTAGAGCTCTCCGTGGAGGCCATTTGTCTCCAAGATAAGGAAGAATGCACTCCAAAGCCGGGGGGAGATAAGCTGGGAGAAGAAAATGAATGTGGAGCCGCTGTGGTGGCACTCGGGCGGTGGCACCGGGAGCAGAGAGGGTCCCCCCAGGCCGGGGTGTCTGCAGGGACAGGGTGAGCAGCAGGCAAGTGTCTCATGGGCGCCTGCAGACTTCTCTGAACCGTTTCAGCGGTGGGTGATATTTATACCTCTACAGCAAACAAACAAATGGTGGCAGTGTCAGTTGTGTGAGTCACCCGAGTGTGTCCCGAGCCTGTCGTGGGTCTGGTCCTCCCCTTTCTCGTGGTACGTGGGCTGCAGCCTGTGGTTATGTGGGCATATGTGAGGCATGATTTTGCATTGACACAACTACTCTGGGTTTGTAGTGCTGTGGTATCCATAAATCAGGCTATTTTCATATCCTTAGGTTTTGGAGCAGTGACAGTCCCACTTTGACAAATGCTGAATTTGGTGACCTCACTTGAGATCAGATCCAAAATGCACTTGGTAACGTTGGTGTGCATTTCTTTAAATGTTTTCTCATATCACAAGCCACCATACAGCAGCAACTGAGCGTAGCTGGTGGCACTTTGAGGCTGCTTGGAGACGAAAACAAGATCTGTGTCCCTTAGGTGAGGACTGAGATGTTGGCAGAGCTCCATGAAGGACAGCTCTGACCCAAGAGCAGGTCATTCCTGTGGGAGAAGTGATGAGCATGGAAAAGGGCAAAATGTTTCAGGTTTAGAAAGCTGCAGGGTCAGTAGGTGATACTGTTACTCCCCAGTGACCCCAGGAGCTCTGTGGCCAGTCCCTCTCTTTAACATTGATGTGCTGAGTGACTTTGGAAATAGTTTTCCTTGGTTTCACAGAGGTACCAGGCCTAACTCAGGAAGGTCCAGACTCTGGAAGGGGAAGACAGATATAGAGTGAAAAGGAGTAAAACTCAAATCTGACAGTGGAGATTTCTCTCTGCTACAGACTCGTGCAGAGCAAGGGCGAGAAGCTAAAATCTGCCATTTCTGATGTAATCTTAAATACCTTTCTGTGTATCAGTATCCAGGTGACTCAGGGCTATCGGTGCCTTGGGAGCCGTGGTGCTCAGCCACACCAGCTGGAGTCACTGCTCCTCTAAATCCCTGGAAATTTGACAAAGCTGGCCACAATCAGATCCCAGAAACCTCTTAGAAAATATAACGTGTCTGAAGGCTTGGCCTCTGTTCCACTGTGTATCAGTACCACCATAAAACACCTCAGAGCCCTCTGCCCAGGCGTCTGTGAGGCCTCAGCACCACCTGAACAAGACTTTGGTGGTTGTCTGGGACAGGTTCTTTTCTCAGGCAGTCCTGGGGCACAGCTTACTTTGAGTCCATAGCCTGGGATAGAACCCACTGGGTGTGTATGAGATGGTTTCTAGCGCTGGAAACAGATCCCTGGTGCTTCCTCTTGGCAGGAAGATCACCTTCCTTGAAGAGCCAGAAATGCAAAAGCCTCTCTCACTCATCATTGTTTTGGCCTGTACCCCTCCTCTCCATGCAGAACTGCCCTTCCTGAGTGTTACCCTGCTCCAGGAGGTCCCGTCTCTGTTCACAGGATGCTCATCCACAGCACACCTGCTCTTTATGCCAATTTATTTCATTTTATATTCTTTTTTATTTTCTCGTTCTGCCATTGGGATCTGGTGAGACCTCACCACGTCCTGCTTTCCACGGGGTGGGAGCTGCAAGGGCTGAGGAAGCAGGGCAGAGGAGCTGCTGAGCAGGGAGCACCGAGCCAGCGCTGACCTTAAACAAAGCTGTGCCTGGGGGGCGACAGGAGGAGAAGGTTCAGCAGCCACTTCTGTCAGGAGCCAGCAGCTGTGTGTGCTTGGCCTCTGCTTGGCTGCCCAGGGAGGGCAGGGGTGGCTGCTGCTGGCAAAGAGCATTTTACAGCCTTCAGTTGTGCTTCTGATCTGGAGTCAGTGGTGGGGTGAATGGCTGCAAACATCTCCCTCTCTAATTGTGGATGTGTGAGAGATTTGGGAGTGTAACTCATAAATGGTAATGAGATGTTTAAAGCATAAATCAACAGTGTATCAAGATGAGACCAAATTCCCTCGGCTGTGCTCCAAACAGCCCAGGTAGTGACCTGCTGGCTGCACCCTACCTGCCGGGGCTGTGATTACATTTCATCTCCTGTCCGCAATTTTTGGCAATTATGCAGAAATGTCCCATTTCCTGCAGTAAATAAATAGGGATCCGTGTTTTGCCTTGATGTAACTCCACCTCCTCTAATATGCTGCATTGTCCATTGATTTGCCTAATTATGTGTATTACAACTGCACGAGGCGCTGGGTAGCAGCAGGGGTCCGTGCTGGGGAGAGGAGGAGGGTGATTGCTCCATCTGTTCCTCCGAGCTGCCGGGAGAAGCGTCGGGAGTGGAGTGGGAAATGGAGGGAAGGAATTACCATTTAGTGCAGGTGCCTCTGGAAGGGGAATCCCACTGCCAGGTGCTGGCAGGCGGCTCTCCTGAGCTCCCCACGTGCTTAATTACCCTACAGCGAGTCTTCCCATCTCGAATTAGAGCAGGCAATTGCTACTGAAGCCTTGAAACAAAACGGGGAGTATGGCAGGGCTTCATCCATCTCACTGCAGAGACCTGCATTTCCCATCCTGCAAGATTCATGCCCCATTCGGCCGAATTTAAAAGCACTTACCTGGAATTAGATGATTAATTTTAAAATCCGAATGCAGGAGTGCAGCAGACAAGGTCAAAGCATCCGAGCTGTGAATCTGGGTTCCAGTGATGATGTTCCAGAAAAAGCAAGTGCAATGCTTTGTGCTGTGGATTTAGGGAGAAGTTGCTCAGGACTGTGGGAGCCAGTGCACAGAGAACCAGGAGAGCATGGGATGAGCTGTCAGTAGCTGCTGTCCTGAACGAGCAGCTTTATTCCTCCACAGCTGCTTCTCCCTGTCACGCTCCCGGATCCCTGATGGATCAGGGGTGGCAGTAGGGTAATGTGCTGCTCGTTCTCCTGCTGGTTCCTGCTGCTGCCAGCAGGTAACTCAGCAAATCAGTCTGTTAGTCCGACTGGAAAACATCTGAGGGATAAAAACTGCCCAGAACCTGTTGTGTGCCATCATAACAAGCAACACACAGGGACTGTAACATCCTGGGAATAACGCACCTGGAGGGGGAACATTATCAAAGTTAAAGTCATGCTGTGTATCCTGTGGTGTTTTAAATTGTTTAGCACTTTTTTGTGGGCTTCTGCACCGCAGGGCAGTGCTGTGAGGAGTTACACACGGTCTGTGCAGGCTGGGCTGTGTCCAGGTGATCCTGTGGCACCGTGTGGGAGGATCCCAGCTTCATCCACACAGGCTGCATCAAAGAGCTGTGGGTGTCACGTACAGGAACTGTGAAACTGAACCAAGGTGCCTGGCAGTGCTCCAGTCCTTTATCCACGGTGTGAAGGATTAGACAAGGATTTGGCATGGGGCACCAGTGGAGAGTTGCCTTTTACCTTCAGATGTCTGACAGCAAACCCCATCGGTCTCAGTGGTGGAGGATGAGGGGGCTCTCAGAGAGTAAGGGGGATAGCACTGCCTAAAAACTGGGATGAGTCTCTATTCCAAGAAGATACTGGTGCTAACATGATTATGCTCTGAAATCCCCAAGGTTTGAGCTATGAATAATTGCAGTGATGTGCCTTTCCTGAACCTATTACACAGCAGGATTGGACAAGGCTCTCAGGCACAGGGTGGGGTTCTTGGGGTGTCCTGTGCAGGGCCAGGAGCTGGATTTTGATGATCTGTATGCATCCCTTCCAACTCAGGATATTCCAGGATTCTGATAGCTGAAACTGCTCTTAATGGCCCTAATGGAAAGTCCTAAATCACACTTGGCTTATAAACTGCAAAGCTGCTGGGTGTCAGTGCAAACACAGCACGGGCGGGGAAGGGCGCGTGTGCGCTCTCACAAGTGTGTGTGTGTTAATCAATTTGCTTTTCAAAGTGGCTAAAAACAGAAGCCTGAGGAGTTCCCCCTGCGAGGTGATTTCCCTGGATGCTGCTCCTTGCGCTAATGGTATCCTCTCACCAGAGAAAACATCCCACTCCAGAGCTGAAGTGGTTGGCAGGAGCTGTAATTAAGGTGTGAAGAGACTTTCCACAGAAGAACCTGCCTTCCCATGTTGGGCTCCTCGCTTGAGAACAGAGACTCTTTGGCAATTGGCTTTTACAAATGGGCTTGGAAGCCTGTTTGTATTCCTGCTATTCTGTTTGGATTGCTAATCCTCCAATTCGCACCTTAAATCCCTTAAAATAAAACAAGGGCAGAAATGTTATCGCACCGATTTGCAGTAATAAGTGTAAGAGAACAAAATATTTGTAATATAAATATTTATAATACAAGTATTTCTGGATCCAACTTTATCAAAGCCTCTTTCTCAAACTGCAACTAATATTTTTTTAATACTGCTAGTTGTTAGAACAGTAATTCTGAGGCTTAGAAATATGGTTTAGATATTTTTTCTTAAAGAATTGTTGGCTTTATTAATTTAGTAGAGATTTATATAGGGAAAAGAGAAACTAAAGAAAATAGTGATGTATTAGCTCAGTAGGAGAAGTACTGATTCAAAGTAATGTGAGGAAAGTCACAGACCAGTCCATTAAGAGAATCTGTTGGATTTTGGCGAGTCATGGGAAGATATTTTCATTGATAATGTGAAGCAGACCCTGGTGCACGTGTCTGTGTCCGTGGGAATGCGGGAGGCTTTGTGCTGGGAATGCCCAGCCCTGAGCATGAGGCTGCTCAGGGATCCACCTCCTCCTTCCCCACGGGCTCTGACCCGACCAGGCCCTGCAGAAAGGGCTGGGGCTGCAGAATCAGCTTTTCCTGGCTGCTAATGTTGCCTTAAAACAGCCTTGAGTTCTTTGAAATTGGCTGGGTATTTCCACAGGATCCCACCCCAGGCACAAGGAGGGATGAGGACGAGTAATTTTGACTCATTACTCTGTTTTCTTGAGTGACCACGGGCACCTCCCTTACACTCCTGGCACCCCACATCCCGTAAGATTCCAGCAGTAAAGCTCCCTTGCCAGGCAGTGGTGCTCCCCAGTTAGAAGCAGCAAAGAGGTGAAATCTGTGTTCATATCCTATTTTTCTCATCAATTTACATTTTGCTGGCGAGTTCCTGCGATTACAGGTTAATCAATGGTGCAGAGAGACTGGGTGATCTGGTGTAACTGGGCCTGAATGCTGGAGCAAAGCAGTGGCAGCTACGAGCTGTCAGGGCCCTGCTGGGATGTCAATATTAGATGGATGTTTTATGGATTAGGGAAAAGGGGCCGGATGAGTGGCAGCGGTGGGGAAAGTGCAAATACCCGGAGACATCCAACGCTGGGAATGTGGTTTGAGCGCTGAACTGCCCCTCGCATTACACACGCAATTACAAGCTGTGTGGTGAGCAGATGGGAGCTCCAGGGAGGCTTTAAGCTGGCGGAACGCGCGTGAGGGAAGGCAGGAGGAGATATCCAAACCTCCCCTGGAGAGCGCGAGCCGCGCGCGCCGCGGCCCCGCCTGGATCCGCTCCACGGAGTGCTGGTGTAACTCCACTCTGGGGAGCTGGATGCTGCTGCTCTGTTGAATCCATCCTAAAGATGCCACAAGAAGTGCCTGTGGAGGCTGGCTGTGTGCTCAGCCACAGGAGATGCCATGAGCCCGCAGGCTGTGCCGGCCTTTCCTCAGCATTCCCTGAGCTCCAGGACTTCCAGGCTTTGATGAGACTTTGGGGCGCTGCCGTGTGCTGGAGGAAAGCCCCCTGGGAGGACAAGGACATTGTGGCTGGAGAGTCCTTTGCTCTTCAAACTCAGTTGTGGCTGCTGCTGTTCTGTCCCGGGCTTGACTTTGTGTCCTTCCAGCAGCCTGGCATGGCAGAGTCCATGGAGAAAGAGGCTGGGAGCTCGGCCAGAGGTGAGACCACAGCTTTCCTGGCCTCGTCCCTCACTGGTAAGTTTGCATCTCGCTTTGGGAAATATAGACAGGAAAAAGTGGACACATTTGGCTTAAAAATAAGCTGCTGAATTGCAATTTCCATCAGCTCCAACAGGCTCCAAGATGCCCAGCAGTGGCCTCTGCCCACTGCGGGCGGGGTGGGAAATCAAAACCTGGAGATTTCACAGGCGACAGAAGAGCTCCATGCAAAACACACTGCACAACTCGAGGAAAAAGGTCTGCAAGTCACCAGCCTGAATTTTCACTCCACCCTAGTCCAAAACCAGCCCCTGGCAATCCTTTGCTGGCTGAGATTAGTCCGTGGGCGTCTTTAATCTCAAATGCTAAATGGGAGCAGAGTTTCAGTATCTGTAAGCCCGCCCGCCTGCGCTGGGAGTTCTGATTCTCTTTTTCCGTTACTTTTTCCCTATTGCTACAACAATTAATTAAGAATGGTTCTGCTGAACCCTGTTGATTCATTTGGCACTTGGAAGCTTAATGAGGTGTGAACCTGCAGACTGCGGCATCGGTGTAGCTGACACGGTAATTTATATCAATTGCCGTGATTAGTCCAGGTCCTCAATCACCGCGTTGTTTCTCCGAGCAATCTGTCACAGCCCGGACGGGGGGACCTCAGTGCTGGGTTTCTCTTACACTGGCAGCAATGTTCTCGAGGTGCTGCTAACAAGGAAAATACAGCTCATGGGATGCTTTGAGAATAGCAACACACAAATTGCTTTGGTAATAACGTGCTTTTCTCTCCCGAGATGACTGAGATGCAGCCCTGGTGTGCAGTTAGAGCAGCTGCGGGGTTGGGGTGCAGGTATCTGCCCGAGCGACGTTTTGGGAGGGTGTTCTTTCGAGGTCAAAAGGTCTCTTTGCTTCAGCCTGCCAGGAGCCGGCTGTGAAAATCACTCTGTGGGCTGCCGTGTTCGCTGTGCCGTGACGAGATTATTCATCAGTAACTTTAACTTCTGCAAATTCAGCCCAGGGCCGTTGGAGCCACCCCGGATCTCTCTGCCCATAACATGGGGTCGAGTAGAGCACAGCAAGGGCTGTGTGACCTCTCTGCAACCACACCCCCCCAGTTATGTCCTTGGTGATGCCACTGCATCCGATTAACTTCCATATTCTAATAAAAACCATGGAATCATGGAATGGGTTGGAAGGAATACTAAAGACCATCCCGTTCTATCTCTGCTGCCATGGGCAGGGACATCTTCCACTGTCCCAGGCTGCTCCAAGCCCCATCCAGCCTGGCCTTGGACACTGCCAGGGATCCAGGGGCAACCACAGCTGCTCTGGGCACCCTGTGCCAGGGCATCCCCACCCTCACAGATAAGAGTTTCTTCTTAGTGTCTAATCTAAACCTGCCCTCCTTCAGTTTAAGGCCATTCCCCCTTGTCACTACAATCCTTGTGAAAAGTCCCTCCCCAGCCTTTTAAGCCCCTACAATCACACAAATGCAACTGTTTGGAGTTTTGGAAACAACTCAGCGTTGAGGCATAACAACAAAGAGAAGGACAAGCTCCCTTTTGGCAGCCTGGGCTCAGCAGAGCCACCACAACATAAATCATCATCTCTGCTCTTCAAAAATACCTGCTGTGTGGGCTGAAGGTCCATTGCCTGCTGCTGCATCATCTCCAGGTATCCCTGTACACACCTGCCTTGTTTGTTGTGTGAGGATGGTGCTTTGTGGGCCACCAGCGAGCCCATTGCCACATCCTGGCTGGGGACAAGGGCTGGGATGGGCAGGGAGTCCCGTGGTGGCAGCTGCTGGAGGCAGAGCAGTGTCGAGCCCAGCGGGGCCCGTGCGGCGCCGGGCAGGGGCTGTAAATCAGCCCTGCTGATGGGGAGTGGTTTAAATCAGCCTAATTGAGCTGGTGTGGTTTCAATGGAGCTGGTGCTACTTTTGTTTATTTTATGCTTGATTAATGGGAAAATAAACAAACCACCCCCCTGAACTGAAAGCAGAAATGTGAGAAACTGAGCTACACCGAAATAAACCCACCTTGAATTATTCCCTTAAGGTGGGTCTCTAAACAGGAGACATGGATGCATGAATAAACCTAAAAAGCTGAACAATTAAGGTAAAGGTCTTTTTAATGTTCACAGAACCAGCAGGAAATCTTAAAGTTGATTTTTCTGGAAAAGGAAATGCTGCATATTCAATGTTAATCCTTTCAAACTGATCAGTGAGGCACGGGCACATCATTTCTGTACCAGTGCAGATGTGTAAACTAATTTTAACACCCTTTCTATTTTCAGCACAGAGTCCTTAGAGTAAGTGGGCGTTTGACCTGTAACTGCTGAGAGTAGTGTTCACTTTGGGGCCTCTGTGTAGAGAAATATAATTTATTTTAATGATGTTTAAGCTAATGAGCTTGGCTAATAGATATTTTTGAAGCCCTTTATAGGGGTTCAGTCATGGGACAACATGCCACTGGGCACAAATGCTCATTTACTCTGCGAAATGTCAGAGAATGGCCCAGCTATTAGTAAAGTGCATTCTGTTTGATTTTAAAGAATATATTTCCATAAATTACTGGCCCTAGAAATGAAATAAATCAGCCAGCTATTCGGTGAAATCTTAAATGTTAATTGAGAGTCATGGGAGCGACTGGAGCCAAAGGAGAGGAGGACGTGGGGGATCTCCCTGGGTGCTGGCTCAGAGGCTGCCTCACCCCATGGCTTGACCAACAGGCCTCCCATGGATGTGTTCATCCCAGGCCTGGATTCACTTCTGCTTCTGGGGATCCTGGCAAGAGACCTCCCCATGGCCAGGCCATTGTCCTGCCATCCTGGGTGCCACCACTGAGCAGGTTGGGGTCAGCTGGGCAGGCTGGGGCTGCTCTCCTGAGCAACTTGGACAGCCTGGAAGTGAAAAATGAGCCCTGGGGGAGGATGGGGATTGAGAAACTGTCTGGGGACCAGAAGGGTGATGGTCAAATGAATCACCCGGGCTCCACCCTGAGTGTCTGGGTGCAGGCACTTGAATTACACCACGTAATGGTGTAGGCTCAGCTTCTTCCCTATACACCTGGTTGAATTTGGGATATCAGGATGGTTCCTTGCATGTTTCTTCCTTATTTATTTTGCTCAATGCCAGCTAGCCAATGTTTCCCATTGAGGGAGGATGTTTCTTCCACTGGCACCAGCTTGAGCTGATCACGTTTTCAGCAAGCCTAGAACTTTGCAGGACTGGGCAGGGAAAAATATATCCGTGATGTCATTGCATCAGGGAATACCAGAAGGAAACAGACCTTGCAAGGTCTCTTTTCCTGCCCTCAGGCAGGTTGATCCATGTCAAAATCATTCCCAGAAGCTGTTTATTTAACCCCTTCCTGAACTTTGCCGACACTGGAGATCCCGCAGTGTGTCCCTGCCAGCACTGTTAGAGTTTTGGTTACAGCCTGTGGTGTGGATGTGTTGTTACACAAGTGCTTCACAACAAGGACAGCGGGTTTCTCTTCTCTCCTTATTAGCAGCAGAGATGTGAAGCCCCTTCATGCCCCAGAACAGTAGTAGCAGAGGGAAGGGGAAAGGGTAGCAATTAAATCTGTGCCAGTGCTGTCTGTGGGCAAACCCTGAGGCTGCTCAGGACCTCGAATCTGAACTCCCCCCTCTCCTTTCCTCTTCCTTCTGTCAGGTGCAATGGTCTGGGTTTGTGCTGTGCATCCTCCTCCCAGTCTTGCTCCGAGGGCTCCATGCTCAGACATGCTGATCCACAGGTAAAGCTGTGGCACCTCCACGTGCCAGCAGCCCAGGCCTGCGCTGAGCAGATGAAAGATTATAGTGATCAATTTGGTGAGAAGGGAGATTTTTCTCCATCTGTCCACCCTCAAGGCTCCATTTCCTCATAAACCATTCCCCGAGACATCAGGAAAATTGAAGCTGTTCAGAAATGGAAAAGATAGTTAACCCAAAATGAATGAATATCCGACACGCTGGCTGGCTCTCTGGAGCAGGAGGGGAGCAGCCAGCCGAGCCCACGGCTCTCCTGCACCACACTGGCTTTTGCAAAGAGGAAAGCGCCTCAGATCCTGGTGTTTTCACCCAGCATCACTCCCCTCCGAGCTGCTCCACTCAGCCAAGCACATCCAAACCCCCCTCCCCTCTGCTCAAAGATGCCTCTGCCCCAAACCAGGCAAGAGGAGGGCTGGGGTGACCCCCCCAAACTGAGCTGCTGTTGTACCCTGGCCGTGTGGGAAGTGCTCATTAGCAGAGCTCGGGGCTGACAGGCTGGTCCTGGCTGGCCACAGCAATTTCCTCATTTGCAATACGGGCTCCAGGCCCCGGGGCTCTCTGCTCATTCAGCAATTCCGTGTGTAGTGTGGTTGGATTGGTTTGTATTTTAAGGGAGCAGCAAAAGATGAAGATGACCCTTTACAGGATCTGTGTTTGTGCAGCTTTCATGTCCCGTGATTCCAATCCTCCCAGCTTCATTGGCACTCAGTGCAAAAATTTTTGGAAGCAGGAAGGTCAGGCCTGGAGGATTGGGGCAGGTTTCCAGGTGGGGCTTCAGGACACAGCAGGGCACCTGCCTGTGTTTCCCTCTTGGGGCTGGATGAACTGAAGGGATGTAATCCTTATCCAGGTGTGCCTCCCTCCCCACCCTGGTTCTTCCAAGGACTTTAACTCTCTTCCTCCTCCATCACTTCTCCTTTTTTTTCTTTTCCTTACTGCTGCAATGGAGAACATTTGTTACATCACCATATAGACTTCTTGCCAGCCAAAGATGGTCTGGCCATTCCCCAGACAGACCAGAAGAAAAGGGGTGAGCCACTGGGTTTGGAGAGATCCTGCAAGGAAAGTGCTGTGGATGAATTCACAGGTGAGCCTGCTGAAGGAGAAATCTGAGGGTTTTCTGTAGGTGCACAGGGGTGGCTTTCCTGAGGGGCAGGCATGGCCAGGGATCAGGAGTGGGAAGGTGCTCCTTGGAGAAGGTGGGAGCTGCAGGGCGGACCTCAGCCTTCCTCTTAGCCCTGTTCAGCCTACGGATGCTCCAAAGCTGTGAGGAAACGCTGGCACTACATGATTTATTTTTGCCTAAAGCCAAGTTTCTGCCAGGAAAATTTCTCCCACGTATCCTGAACTGAGCCTGTGTGGGCAGCCCCCAGCAGCTGGTGCTGTCTCCCACCAAAGCCCAGTGGCAGCAAGTGTGGCAGGGAGGCCAGAGCTGCATCCCAAAATAATTGGGGTCCTCATGAGATGGAGAGCAGTGAGTTCAGCCTGGGGGAATGAAAACCACTTATGCTACAAAGATACCCCTGGAGCTGTGGGTGATGCTGGAGGATGATGGTCCAGGGGAGAACCTTGTGGGAGCACCTCAGCCCACTGATGCTGCAGGAAAGAGCTCAGCCCTTCCCACAGCCACCATCCTCCTGCCATCCCTCTCCCCATCGTCCTGCCATCCCCGTGGCCCTGCCATCCCTGTGTCCCTGCTATCCCTGTGTCCCTGCCATCCCTGTGTCCCTGCCAGCCCCGACCCGCAGCTCCCTCTGGGCTTTCAGATGCTTGTACAATGCCAGCAAGGGTTGGGAGCAGCATGCTATTGCAAGCATGAATGCAGAACCAGTCCCTTTCCTACCAGCTGTCAAAAAGTATTATTTAATCTCAAATAGCTCTCAGTAGCTTTTTTTTTGTTGTTGTTTCCTCTAGTTTGTTTTAAGAAGGTTGTTGAGTGTGAGAAAGCAGGAAGCAGTGTCAATAACACAGTGAGTTTTTTTCTTTTCACAGACACCCTTTGAACTCCCTTTACTCTGTCTCCCCTCCAGTTACATTTACACACCCTATAAATAACCTTCCAGGGCTTTGAAATGCTTTTATTAAAGCTAAGAGTGGAGGTTTTTTCCAAATCCAGTGTTATTTGCTGCATTATCTGTAGACAACCTTCAGCATAATTACTATAAATGGCTTTAGGTTTTAACCCATGCCTGTGTGTGCTGAATGAGAAGGAAAACCGGGCAGGAAAGTGGCAGAAGCTTGGGAAGGAGATGATGGATGTGCTGGGACCCCATGGCCCCAGGTCTCTGAGGTCTGTGGGGTGAGGGGAGCTGAGGCCAAGCCTGACCCAATTCACTGCCCATGGTCATCCTTGGGGACAGCTGCCCTGGACATTTGCAAGGTCCTACATGAACACTGGATGTCTGAGTCCTCCAGTCTGTGCAGCGACAGCTCTGCTGGGAGGCACTGGGAGCAGTGTCTGGGGAGAGAAGACAGTGGGTCCCTGAGCAGGGTGTCCCCAAGTCCAGCCTGCCCTGCCCAAAAGCCCTGCAGGTGCCAGTGTATCACCTCTGCACCCAGGGAGGGAACCTGGACCAACATCCTCGTGTTTGGGGTCAGTTCAGCACAATCTGGCTTTCTGGGATGAATATTTCTGTTCCCTAGGTGTTACTTTAGGCTTTACCTTGGTAAATCCCAATTTTCATCAGTTTAAGCCAGAAAATGATGGTCTTTCATGATAATTCTCAGCTGCCTGCAGCGCTCTGTTCCTTGGCTTCCCATGCCAGAAGCTTTGCAGATCTTGCAATAAGGTTTTGGGATTTCTCTGCTCTGGGTTCCCTTCCTTCCCACTCTCCTTCGTGGTGCAGCAAATTGATGGGAGCCACCTGTGCAGCTTTTACTGACCCTCGTTTTGCTCTTCTCCCTGGTTTTTTTTCTCTGTTAGCCATCACTAAGGCTGTGGCTTTAAAGAAGTGCTCGGGGTAAGTTTTGCTGTCTCCTGGAGCCAAGTCCCTGGAGAACCACCAGGTCCCCTTAGTGTCACCCTCGGTGACAGCAGATGAAGGTTTCTGGAAACTTAACGAGGTGTGAGGTGAGACCACTCCCACCAGCCTTGCAGCCCCCACGAGTGTTTATCTCTGCCTCTTGCCTCACTAAATGATGAAAATCTCCTTCACCATCATCACTCTTCAGTTTCCTGTGCCACCAGGCTGATGCAGAGAACTCCTGCAACTCACTTGTGCTGGGGGTGGCTCTGCTCTGATGAATGTCCCTTGCAGCCACCTGCCACAAGAGTTGGATCTAGATGGCCTTTAAGGTACCCACTAAGCCAAACCATTCCCTAATTCTATGATTCTATGAATTTGAAAGTCAGGGAATGACTGAAAACCAACCCACAATATTTTGAATTAATTGAAATATTTCTGTTTGCGAACAAACACCTTTTTCTTTCTTTCATTAATGTCTACAGGTGTACAGTTAAAAAAACCAGCTCCTTAATATGATATTAACTAGAAAGTTAAGACTTTATCATAATTTTAAATAGAATAAAATATTGCAAGTGTGACAGTGGTGGATTAAACAGTCTTTAATGCATTCATTCCTTCACAATGGATTTCACTGTTTTGAGGTGGACACTTTTGGTAAGGGGGATGAAAACCACAAAAACAAAAGACTCATGGGAGAATATTATTACTGCCTAAGAATAAACCCAGTAGTCCTGAAATATTTATAAACACATTGCTGGTATTATTGGGATGATGCATTTTGGAGGAACTGAAGGAAGGAGGAATTTTCCTGACCAGTGTGCTGGGAGCCTGGCAGGTAATTTTCTATTCTAGACGTAGCTTTTGCAGGCGAGTGCGAGCGATGAAGGGCATTAGCTAAATAAGAGATGATTTAGTGGTGATGGCACTGTTGGTCCACAGATCCCACAGCTGCTAAATTTCAATATATACTCCATAACTCTGGAGGCAGAAAGAACTGAACACACACAAGAGACTGTTTCTGATTATATTTTCCCCCCTCTCTCCAATAAAAGGCACAAATAATAGTGTATTTTTCAAAGTGCAAAGCACTTTACATTGCAAATAGTTACATTAAATTTACATTTCATGGGTGAGTGGCCATAGCTGCTGCTTGCCACATCCTTGCTGGTGTCACTCCAGCAGTTGTACATGATCTAGTGCCCAGTGGGCTGTGTGTGCCTGGGTTGTCCAGGAGCAGAGGAGGCTGAGGGCAGGGCACTCCTGAGCTCCACGAGCACCTCCCACAGCCTTGTCTTCAAAGTCAGAAGGCAAAGGAGTGGGAGCACAGGGGAGCAGGTGCTGGGAGAAGGCCTTGTGCAGCGAGGCAGTGAATTCTGGGCAAAGCCAAGAGGAAATCCATTCTTCCAGTGCTGGAGGGACATGATTCCTGTGCCCTCGAGGCCGGGAGGAGTGAGACACATCCTTTTGTCCAGGGTAAAAAAGCAGCCAAGCCGTGCGTTGCAGCTCGGCAGCGGCCGGCCTGCGGATACGCGGTGCTTCCCCGGAAAGGTCAGCACACTCGCCGTCCCCGTTTTCTCCAGAGGTGATCGATGAGATGCAAACACTGTGCTGACAGTTGTTCTGCCCATGGAAAACTCATTTTCTGCTGCTCCTCACTGGGAGGTGCAGAATGGCCACTGTTATCCCAGTAATGGGTGTGCTGCTCCTGCCGTGCACCACCTTTCTGGTTTGTGCTGGCAGAGAAAATTTTCATGGAATCACAGAATAATTTAGGTTGGAAAAGACCTCTAAGACCATTAAGTCCAGCTGTTAACCCAGCACTGCCAGTGCCAGTCTCCAAGTGCCACATCCACGTGTCTTAAATCCCATGTGTCCAAGTGCCACATCCACGTCTTTTAAATCCCTCCAGGGATGATGACTCCACCACTGCCCTGGGCAGCCTGTTCCAGGGCTTGAGAGCCCTTCAAGTGAAGAACATTTGCCTAATAGCCAGTCTCAGGTAATTTCCTATATAATATCCAATCTAAGATTAATTTTCATGCCCTCTTTGAGGAGCTCCCTGCCGGAGCCACCCTGGCAGTTACAGGCTCCCTGATTTTCCTGACTAATCAGAAAAGGTTGCCCTCCCCTCCCTGCCCCTGCAGACAATTGTTGCTGTGCCTCAGGCCACTGCCCGAGACCTGGGTGCTCCCTGGGGCTGGGTGGGTTCTAGGAATGAGTGTGCAACCCCCTGGTTGGTCATGTCCCTCTGCAAAGTCCCTCTGCCACCAGCACGAGGAGCCCAATGCTCCTTCACTGCCATAAGAAAATGTGGGGATTTTTTTCTCCTTTCTTTGCTTATCTGCAACATCCTTGATGATTTTTCTGATCAGTCCATACTGTGACCTTCTCATTAAGTGCATTGTTTAATTTCTAGTCTCAAGGTTTCCTGTTTGTCATTTATCTGTGTTGGCTTTGGCACCTGCGAGCCCGGGGTCAGCACCTGAGTCACTCCTCACCTGCAGGGATTATTCCTCATTAGCTGCTGTGCTGGCATTTACCATCCTGGCAGCCTCTAGAGCCTGCCTGGTGCGTGAGGCCAGGCTGAGTCACAGCTGGGTTTGCATCCGTGGAAAATTAGTGGAGACCTGAGAAGGCACAGTGGGGTCTGATCCCATCTCCAGAGAGCACAGCAGGGCAGGGGTGACGGCACAGGGAGCCCTGGTGGGAATGTGTCCATTCCAGGCATGGACCAAGCATTCATTTCCCGTGGGATTTATCCTACTGTGGTTTTTGTCCACCAGTGCCCACACTCAGAGATTAAAAACCCACATGGGTTTGCCTGCCTGTGCTGCAGCCACGACTTCACTGATGTGTAACTGTAGCTGCCTGTTGGGATTTGCTTTTCTGGAGTTGCTTGCAGGCTCCTGGGAGAGATCTCCCATTTTATGACTCTTTTTCCTGCACACGGTGCTCCTGTTCCCTGCGAGCAGCAGCACAGCAGCACCGTGTCACCGAGCCTCACACCGTGTCACCGAGCCTCACACCGTGCCACGGCCTGTGCCACATCGCGGGGCCAGCTCCTGCTCGCAGCATCATCATTTCCAGAACGGTCCCCCATGAAAAAATCTCAAGCAGTTCCTTAATAAACTAGTTCAGCATATAAAGTATTTAACTGTTGTGTAATTTCCTGGCAAGCCAGCGGGTCCTCTAATAAATGCAGGAGCGTCGTGCTGGCTCCCGGCCAGCGCTCAGGCGTCCCTGGCCACTTGCCCTGTGCCAGCTCGTAAAATCCTCCCTTGCTGGCTCCTCTTCCCATCCCACTCCCCACTCCAGATCCCTGTGGTGGCACAGCCAAGTAGGGGGCTCTCTGTGAGCGCCCCAAGTCCTGCTTAAGGCTCATTGCCCCGTCCTCTGAGGGGTCAGCCGGCCACCATGGCCCCAGCACGTGTGTGACACAAGCAGTTTTTCTCCTCCCGTTTGCACACGCGGAGCCCTTTCCCCGGGGGTCAGATGGTTTCTGGCGCCTGCAGTAAAGCCACAGGAAATATCACCGACTTCAGGGGTTTCTCTGGGTTTTAGCAGTTTCTCACCTTTCCGAGCAGGAGGAAAAGCGTGGAGAAGTGATTCATCCCACCCCTGAAAACCAAGCCAAAACCCACCAGGGAACCAGCCGAGCCTCGGGCAGCGAGTCAAACCTCGCCGTGCTCTAAACCAAGGTCACGGCTGTGGGGCCTGACTCAGATACCTCAGCCTTTAGGGTCTGATCCCAGGGGCCTTGTGCCTCACCACAGTGGCCCATCCCTTCTTTCTGTTTATTAATTCCCTGCAAAACCCCCAGCTGCTGCCTTCCCCACAGCTCTCTCCCTTGAGGCATGGCTCCTTGCTCGTGCTGCCGAGTACCTGGGGTCTGTTGGGGTGCTGGTGCCTCTGCTGAGGTGTTGGTGGGTCTGCTGAAGTGCTGGTGGGTTTTTTAGGGCGCTGGTGGGTCTGTTGTGGTGCTGGTGGCCTGCCAGGGTGCTGCAGCCCCCATTCATGTGCTGTCCCAATGTGCTGGCCAGCTGAGGGAGGCGTGCGGGCCGCGCCGCGTTTGAACCGGGAGGGAGGTGGGACCGCGATGCAGCTTCAAAGGCTCTGAACCGGTTGCCAAGAAGTTCAAAGTGGCAGATTTGGGGTTTGTTTCAAGTCTTGATACCTTATTTTCTGAGCTGTTGGGATGCTGTGGTGGGGTTTGGGAGGCTCTCTCGGCCTGGCTGGGTGTGTGGCTGTGAAACAGGTCCTGTGTTTGCTGCAGACCCCTGCGGGCAGGGGACGATGCCTGAGCCGGTGCTGCAGCCCCCAGCAAGCCTGGAGGAGAGAGGAGGAGGGGGCCAAATGCCTTTATGTGTGAAGTGAAACTGTCTGGTCACAGACAGACAGACAGACAGACATCCCACACTGGGCTTTGTGGGCCTGGGTGTGTGGCAGGGGCTCTCCAGGGAGAAGGATGGGGAGAGAAGGACGCGGAGCTGGGCTGCCTGAAAACACCTGGGCTGCAGTGTGAGAAGATTGTCATTCACCTGGCTGTGGGACTGGGCACACTGGGCACACTGGGCACACTGGGCACACTGGGCACACTGGTCTGCCTGGGTTCCCTGTGACACCACCACAGAGGACAATACCTGACCTGGGCTGCCTGCACGTCAGGGTCTGCTGGAAGGTCCTTCCTGTGCCTGGAATCAGTTAGGATTGTCCTAGATGATCTCTAGGGTCCCTTCTAACGATTCTTTGATTCTACATTTTGCATTTTTATTCTTCAGATCCTCCACATCTCTACAGAAACATCCATTTGGGTGTGAGCAAAGGTTAAGTTCCCACAGCCATGTGTGGGCCTCCTGTGTTCAACCCCATTAAAACAAAGAGTGAAGGAGATCTGCTGGCACCAGGCCCTGTGCAAAGCTCACTGAGGCTGATGAGTTTTCCTGATAACTTTGAGGACTTTGGACCCTGCCCTTTGGCCCTTGTGGCTGAGTGCCCTCAGAAGGGATTCATGCCACGTGTGTACGAGAGGGAGCTGCTGGGAAGCCCCTTCCATTTTCTCATCCACAGTGTATTTTTGTATTAACAGATATGTTTTGGATAGGGCAGATAAAACTAGCGCAACATTGTTATCCATATTTCTGAAGGAGAATCACTTACAGGCTCTCTCACAGTGTTTGGAAGGGTGTGCTGGCCTGAATCTGCTTGAGGATGCAGTTGTGCTGGGGATGGTTTGGATCTGTTTGGATCATTTGTGCCAAGCCAGAGAAGCAGCAAAACCATCGTGCTCTAAATGCTCATTGGAAGGATTTTGTTCTCTCGGGATTTCTGTTAATTGTTTTAGTAGGGGGTGGCATGTTTGAATTTGGCAATTCCTACACTAAATGCACAAGAAGGCAAAAATCTACTGGCAGACCTTCCCCTAGAAATGCTCCTAAGTCACCGCCTTGAACTCATTCCTCATCACTCTGGGTGATTCTGGTCACATTTTAGTCCTGTACGTGTGAGTTAGTGGGACTTACCTGTACATTCTCCCCACAGGGAACACCCAAGCACCTGCTCAGTGCTCTGCTGAGTCACAGCTTCAGAGCACAACTTGCAGCCATGATGCAAGTTAGGATTTTATTCACTATTTTATACCAGCCCTATCTGTACCTTGCTGCTTAATGTGGGATTTTTATCTCTTTCCAGGCCAATCTCAGACCAGTCTCTTTGCTTGCTTGTCCTGCATCTATTTGCTCCACCCAGCTTCTGCCACTGAAGGTTTCATTTGGAAGCATCATCCCACAAGGAAATCAATTGTGTTTTTGTTTGAAATTGCACAGTTCTCCATATTTCCTTATCTTTGGCTAAGTGGCCATCACATCCTAATTATAGTTTCCTCTTTTTTTAACTACTGTACTCAATTTACAGCCTAATTACTCTTACCTTGTTTGTTTAATGAAGCTTATATAATGATTCCTGTGATCTTCATGAAACGTTACGCTGGGATTTTACTTTTCACTTTATAAACTGCGATTTTATATTAATGTTTTTAACCTCAGGTTTCTAATCATAAAGTCATAAGGAGTTTAATTGATTTGAAACTAGCCATGCCCTGGAGTGTGTACATGTCAGATTGATTCAAATTGATCCAACGTGTTTAAATAAAACTCGTGCCAAAAGCCCGTCACACCTTATGCTACCAGATATTTGCCCAAAGCCCTCTGGTTACTTAATTATGCTGCCATCTCAGTATAATAAATTATTGATTAGGACGTGTTTTTATGTGTGTTTGTTGTAGTTTGGGGATCCAGAGAAGCCCCCCAGTCCCACAAGGCAGCGCAGGCACATCATGTTGGAGGGAACTGGTGCAAATCCACGTGGTACTGGTGCTGGAGGCTCCCATCCCTGCTCACTGCAGCAATTTGCAAGTGTCTGGTCACATCTTTGTGCCTTCTCACAGCTTGGGTCAGTTTTGGTGCTCTGAGAAGCTACTCCTACAGTGTAAAGAAAGAAACAGGAGGCCAGAGGGAGAATCCAAGGTGTGGACCCAAGCTGACACAGCAGCAACATCTGATTTCAAACCAAGTGGTCAGCCTGGAAATCCTCAGTGTCTGATCTGCTGGGTCTGCTGTGCACATGGACCTGCACAGTTTGTTGAGATCTGACAGACCCAAATGTTACCAGCTCACAAACATTCAGCTCTCTCGTGACAGACGCAGAGGCTGCAGCCCCCAAGGCAGCCCTGCAAACTGTGACCAGCTGCCTCCCACAAGATGCTAAATCTGCTATCTCTGGCTGAGGGATGCAGCAGCCATTCCTGCTGTTGAAAATATCCAAGAAATACCAAAAATCACTCTTTCGTGGTGAACACCCTGAAGCTATGGAAATGCCTTTTGGAAAGTATGATTTGATCCATTACCAAGATGTAATCAGCAAAATCAAACGCTGTTCCTTTACCTCAGCCTGCCCAAGCAGTGCTCAGGTCGTGTCACCATCACCAGGGTGTGTCTCCAGGGCCCCCATCCCTCCCCTGGAATCATCTACATGCCTAGAAAAGCCTGATGAGCTGACTGACATGAGTACAAATTTGTGAAGCAAAACGAAGACAGTTCAATCTAGAGAGATGGCAACAGATTTCTATCTTTAACTAGACCTCAGTATTACTATTGGATTTTTATTTATTCTGTAGTTGGATTAGACTTTAATAAAATAGCTACATGTCAGTACAGATGAGCAGAGACAAATCTGCTGAGTGGCCTAAAACATGGCAAAGTTGATTACACTGACTGGTACACTCAGAAGTAATGAAGTCAGTTTTGGTTTTAACCATCTTGGATTATTTTATTATAAACTTATGCCAAAAACCATTGGCTGAGCTGTGATATATATTAATGCAAAGGTGCATAAATAAATAAATAGAAACCCAGCAGGTGGATGTTGAACCCCAGTAAATATTTCCTGGCACAGCCCTCTGTCACAGCTGTATCTCCTTCCCAATGCCAGGGGTGAGAGGTTGTGCCTGGGGTGAAGAGCTTGAGCTGGGCGAAGTGAATCCCACAGAAAAGCTTCCTTGGAGTCCTGGGCTTCCCTGATCTGCCAGAGGCAGCAAAGCAGGGGCAGAGAGCAGGGGTGTAATAAAATGCAAAATGCTGTTACCAGTAAAGCACCTGATTTCCAAGTTTCGGGGTAGATTTCCTGTGAGTTTCAAGTTTATGCTCCAGAGTTTGAGCTTCAGAGTGCTCTTCTCTATGTAGATGACACTAATTAACTAAATGAGCTCTGTTCTTCACAGACAGGACTTGTGGATTCAGAGAAACCAGAAACTCAGAGGTCAGAAAAATCATGTTTGTTTGCTTTTATTTAACTGTTTGTGCCCTTGAGACCAAAGGGAGGACTTTGTGGACACAGAAAGTGCAGTGCAGGTGTGACTACATCTTGGCTGCATCACCTGTGTGCTCCATGTGCCGCCTTGGTCCACACCAGACACCCACAAAAACCCTGGCTTAGGTTGTCATTTCTCCACAGGCCAAACAGAGGCATTGTGCTTTGATTCCAGGGAAGAATTCCCCATGGAGCACTTGTGCTTGTGTTGCCCACGCCGGGGTAGCCCTCTGCACACAGTGTGTAAATCACACATCTCTGCGTTGCCTCGCTAGTAAAATACTGGAGCTCTAGAAATAATGTGCATTGCTCTCATGAGAATATTTTTTATCAATTGGCCCATAAAATCCACCAAGGAATTATGTGAGTACCAATATATCTCTACCATCCTCCCACTGATGAGAGTGTTTATTTGGTATAGACGAAATTGAATTTTAATTTGTTCTCCTTCACGCGGGCAGTTTTCTTCTCGGGGTGTAAATACGGTGCTTAAACAAACCAATGAGTCTTCTGGGACGTGGGTTATGTGCATCACTACTTTTCATGCCCTGGTGGCACTGGCTGATGGCAAACATGGCAGCCCAGTGTGTCTGTGGCCAGCCAGCTCTGTCTGAGCCTCCCGAGTGCCTCGGAACCGCTGCTGGATACGTTGGATGGAACAGATTTCCCTGGGTGGCCGTGGCAGCCCTGAGTGCCCTCAGCACCGTCTGTGCCCACACTCCCGAGCTACACACACTGCAGGCAGTGGCTGTCTCTCTCTGTGTGCACATCCTGAGATTTGCAGCAGGTTCTGGCACCTGAGGACATCTCCGTGCTGCCTTCACGGCTCTGACAGTCCCCAAGTGCTGGCGGTGACATCACCAACATGGGGCCTGGGCATCTGACAGCCCAGATGGTCACTGCTGTCCCCTCTCCTCACTGACCACAGTGCCAACCCTCCCAGCAGTGCTTTGGGCTGGAGCAAACCCTCTTTGCCACAACAATAGAATCATGGAATCACAGAACTATTTAGGTTGGAAAAGCCCTCTAAGATCATTGAGTCCAACTGTCACCTCAGCACAACCGTGTCACCACTAACCCGTGTCAAGTGCCACATCCATGGGTTTTTTAACAATTCTAGAGATGGTGACTTTGCTGCTTCCCTGGGCAGCCTGTTCCAGAGCCTGACCATCCTTTCAGTGAAGAAATTTTCCCTAATATCCAGCCTGAACCTCCCCATACAATCATTTGGCCCATGTGGTTTTCTGCATCTCACGGAGGGTCTGGGGCTGTCAGAGGTCTCAGGGGGAAATGTGTGTGGTGAAGCCAGATGTTTCAGTGCTGTCCAGTGGTGTAGTGGAGCTGCAGCGGGTGTGGAGGGTGCTGATGGACACGGGATCTGTGGGACCTGATGGGCAGCCAGGTTGAAGGCAAAAAGGGACAGGGACACCCATGGAGCTGGTGATGGTTGTCTGCAGAAAAAGGGGTATTGCCCAGCCAGCCCCTGGTCCCCAGCTGCCCCTCAGACTCCAGCCTGGGGATCCAGCCTGAAAACCAACTGACCCAAACGCTGCTTTTCCTGGTGCACGTATTTAAGCTGCGGTCCCGATGGCTCTGCAGAACAGGGCATTCACAGCTGCGCTGTAACGTGAGCACTCCCTGCTTCCCCTGCCTGCGGGGAGAGCCCCAGGGCGATGCAGACAGCCCCAGCCACGCTCGTGGCCCTGGCTCTGGCAGCTCAGGGCTGTGACGGCGGGAAGGGGCCAGCAGAGGTTAGGCCTAATGGCAGTGCGAGGACAGGATGATTTATCCCGAGTCACTGCCGGGCAGGGGGATATCTTTATCTCTGCCGAGCCCCACAGCTGGCTGATAGAGCACAGCTCGCTCTCCTTGATAAGCGTGTGGGCAGCACATATAATTCTTGCAGAGCTTTCCTGCTAACCTAAACAGAGATTCTGCAAACTTTATGTGCTCGGAAGATAAAAGGTAATGAGACTCCATACATTTCCTGGCTGAGCCCCTTTACCAACCTTTCAATTGCTTCCAAAATGCCCTCTCGTAACCTCTCCATTAGAAATAGATTGACGGTCTTAATTCTCCTCTTATCACAGACAGCGCCCAGGGGAAAGAGCCATGTCCTTCCCCTGCTGCTCTCCGGGAGAGATTTGCTTCCCGATCCGGCTGTAACCCGGAGCAGGTCCTGTGCTGCCGGCTGTGCCACACAGATGGGGAGGCGGCAGGGATTTGTGGCAGTTCATATATCTGCACTGATGGAGAATTAAAGGAACAGGAGAGCATTGAAAGCAGACGATTGTATTCCTGAGGTCGGGCTATTACATTTTATTTATCATTTCAAGATACCGTGTCTGCTGCCCTTTGAAACCTGCTGAAATCCAGCCCTGCTGGTGCTGTCCTGGATTTGCAGAAAAGAGCAATTTCTGTTCTTCATTAAACAAAGATGCCATCCGCTCCATCAGCTTTTGGGTTTGGTTTCAAGCAGCTCAAAGCTATTTTATCCTTCCTGATTTTTTTAAACCATGGCTGATGCCCACTTTTCTTTGCTCCTGGCTCCCTGGTCAAGCCAGGGAATGGAATCACATTGCTTTAGCCTGGTCCCGTGCTGGCTCAGGAATCCAGGGGCAGTTCCTAGCCCTGAAGCAGTGACCCTGTTTCTAGCGCTGAATTCTGTAATTCCTGTTCTGTTTCTGGAGGTAAACAAGCCAAGGTGAGGTAAATAAATTGGTACCTATGCTTTGTGCCCTGCAGTCTCTCTGGATCAGCCTGTGGCTGACCCATGAGCTGGTCCCAGTCCCAGGATGCTCCCTACTTGCTCTCCTGCCACAGAGGCTCCAGGTACCCGCACTCCACTCTGGGGCCAACTGTTGCTGGTGTAGGCTGGGATGTGTTTCATATAAATCTGACATATAAACCTGTCAGGGCTCTAGTGAGGCTGATGGAAGGTGTGCTCCCTGTTTTCCAGGACTTTCAGGATGTGCTGGCAGAAGTGGGATGGGCACTACCCTGCTGAGGGAGGATGTGGAGAGCCCAGGGGATGTTTCCAGGCTGCTCTCTGCCATCTGATGGGCTGGGGCAGTCCCTTGGACAGGCACAAAATGAGACTCCTGAAGTTTTGGATGGATTTATTAGGCTGTGCTGCTCAAATAGCCCCAGAGTATCTGCCCAAGGCCAGTCTGACCCTTGCTGGGTTCTGCTTGCTCCAGGGACTGGCGAACGGGAGCTGCTCCTCCCAAGCATTGCGATGCAGCCAGCCAAGTGCCAGAGTACCACCAAATGACTATTGATTTCCTAGCAGGGCGTCTGAGCTGTAAGCAAGAGAACTGCTCTTTAGCCAGGCTGCGTGTGGTGAAGAAGAGAAAATCAGCAAAGTGTCACTTACAGGCGCCAGTGTGCCTTGCTGACCCCACACACCCTGGGTGCCAAAGAGAGTGTTACTCCCGGGGCAGCAGCAGGCGTTGGAGTTGTTCTGTATAATGTGGGTTGAACACTGGGGCCTGTGCAGGCAAAGGAGGCACATGGAGCTTGCTTTTCTGGGGGTCTGTGCCCACAGGTGACAGTGAGAAAGTATCTGGGGAACTCCCAAGGCACTTGAGGCAGGCATGTTGCACGAAGGGGGCTCGTGCCAAAGAATCACAGAATGGTTTGGGTTGGAAGGGACTCTAAAGACCATCTCATTCCAACCCCCTGCCATGGGCAGGGACACCTTCCACTGGACCAGGTTGCTCCAAGCCCTGTTCAACCTGGCCTTGGCCACTTCCATGGATGCCCAAGCCCTTGCCCGTGGGGTTTTGGTGGCTGTTGCTGCTCAGAGGTTTGTGCAGCGAGTTGGACTCTCTGAGGAGCAGCTGGGAGTTGTGTAACTGCTGCCATCAGGATGGTGCCTGTTGCTATAACTACAGTGCTCAGGATCCTGCCTGGCCAGCAGCACTCCCAGTGTGGAAGGAGCAGGAGGGCCTGTTTGATTTCATGTTTGTGGTATCAGTTATGGTGGAATTGCATCCTGAAAACAAATCCTGACAGATTTGTATCTTCAGAGATCTCAGGAGGAGATTGGATCTCCAGAGTTTGGTTGGCAGAGCTGGGGGTGTCCCACAGCCAGTGTGTCACAGTGTTGGCAGCTCTGACTCTGAGCTGCAGGGCTGGCCTCCAGCACCAGGCAGGTCCATCCCCCAGGAGGGATGCCTGTCTGGGTCAGGGCGCTGGAGTGATGCTCCACCAGCACCTTGGGAACCGCTTGTGTTGCAGAAAGTGCTGCCTCAGTTTCCCTCCATCTCTCCAATCATCTCACACCTGCCCACGGTACAAACACAGCTCCTCCCCTCTTCTGTTAGGAAAACGTGGCAAGGGCAGACCTGACCTGTGTGGACAGTCCTGTCCCTGCTCCTGCATCCCCACTGCCCCCAAACATCCCAGGAAGCCCTGCCTGTCCCTGCCATGGCTGCTCCTGCTCAGGAATCTCAGCAGTGGGTCAGAGTTCCATTCTCTCAGGCTGGAGGGGTTTCCCTGAAAGCCACGCTCCCAGCACCATCTGATCACGATGCTCTGGCCCAAACTGGCATTTTTGTGTAACCTGCTCCAATCCCTCAATACCAGGCATCGTCCAAGGGATGTTTTCCAGCAGAAAGAGCCTTGTGGCAGAAGGAAAACGTCAGTTCTGCCTTGGCAAGTGCTCCATCAGAAACGATGGCCAAAATCCACCAGCATTTCTTCCCACTCATTCTTGAAGCTGCAGCATCTGGGCTGACAACGGAGGCAGCAGGCAAACCCCCCCAAAGTTTATCCCTTGCTTTATTCCCATCTGCCCCAGAGCGGTCAGTCAGCTGTGAGGGAGGTCAGAGGGCATGAAACCCTCTGCAGAATGTGGCCAGGCCGGGACAGGGTGGTTTGGAACAAGGTTTATCTGCTCCCATCAGCTCCTGCTGTGCTGCGGCAGGACGAGGTGGCCGCTCTGCAGGGCCAGCGGTTTGCAGCTGCGCTTCATTTGAGGCACTGAGGGTTTCCTGGGATAAGTATAGGCTCCTAGCAGACTGTCTCTGTAGCTCGAGGAGATGTGTGTGCATCCTCTGCTGCCTTGCAGTGAAGATCTCAGGCGGGTAATGACTCTGCTTGGCTAATTTAACCCCTGCCCAGCTCTGACTAATTACGAGCCCTTTTAGCTTTATTCTTGCGTAACCCTTTAAGTGTTTCCTTTGGAAAAGGCGTTGCTGGTGCTAAATGCAGAGCCTGTGAGCTTCTCAGAGCCTTTTTTCCAGGATAGCATCAAATGCAGGCTGCCAAGAAACCAGGCTGCAACACGTGTGAAGTGCTGCTGAGCCAGCTCGGGAGTGCCCGGGGCAGGGATGGGGCCAACAGCAGCCAGCAACTTAATTTTCCTCCACTCCTTTATATGGAGGGAAGGGAGGGAGGAGGAGGAAAGCCGCGTTGGACATCTTCTGATTGCACTTTGAACTGAGTAATAAAACTGTACCGAGGGATTGATTTTTGGTGCCTCGAGGCACCTCTTGCAGGAGGGGTGTGGGATGTAAATTCTTCTGTTGGGTCAGGCTTTGCAGCCGGGCGGGGAGGGAGTGTGGGGCTGCTGCCCCGGCCACTGCTCCGGCCCTGCTCCCGCACCTGCGGGGTGATGCTGTGCCCAGGGCAGCTGTTTGTCACGGACTGGGCGGGGGAGTCACCTGCAGCCTGAGAGGCTTCTTCTCCTCCAGCTGTGCTCTCGTAGGGCTGCTCCATGTGCAGACATGGGTGTTGCAGATGTGCACCCTGCATTTGGCCCTGTTTGATGAGCTGGAGGTAATTTATATTCATTTTACAAATGAGATGGAGCAGGAAAGGGTCTCCCTGGGGGATACTCCCTGGAGGGAGCAGATCCCGGCTGTGGCTCCCCAAACTCAGCAGCCCCAGCAACAGAGGCGGGTGCTGCCTCTTTCCTCACCACCCTGGCACGGGTTGGAGCAGCTCATGCCCACCTCTGTCCTGATTTGGCAGACTAGGGAGGCAAAAGCTGGACAGGGAGGGGAGCTGGCAGTGCCCTCCTGCTGGGCACCTCCGGGCTGGGATCCATGCACAGCTTGGGAAGTACATGGTCAGTGATGGTGTTAAAATAAACTCAAACTGTGTGGCGTGGGCAAAGGTGATTAATGGCAATAAGCAGCTACCAGAGCTATGACATGGGTCTGACAATGGTTTGGTGTAATAAGCTGTGAGGGGAAGATGCAGGGGGGAACACGTGGCAGAGTTGTGCAGGGATCAGCAACCCCTTCAAAATTCATTAACAGCAAAGATTCAGTCTTGATGTTTTAATTATCTGCTAGACACAATGCCCTGGACAACCAGTGGCTTATTTTCTCTCCTGGGCTCTAAAACAGGAATGATTCTCTCTCTCCCAGCTTAAGAAGGGATGGAGCACTGTTGAAAAAAGCCAGCATGCAGGCTGGGGAGATGGGGAAGGACCTGGGTGTGTTCCCAGCATCACAGTGTAACCTCTCCTGCAGCCCCACGGAATATGTGGCACCCACCACGCTCACAGGACAGGGAGGTGTGTGTGGCATGGCCGTGGCACAGAGATGTGTTTGGGAATGTAAAAGAGTTATTTAGCAAAGCGCCACAACCGGAGGCTAAGCGATGGTAAATGGAGCAGCTGTTGGCGTCTATTTTCCTCCAGCAGCTTATCAGAGATCATCTCTTCAATCAAAGGCACTTAAAAAATCTTTGACAATCAATTCATATTCTCCTCTGTGCCGGGGAGAGAAGAAATACTAATAAAAGACCTCCCATGATTGCCTCTGTAATTTCCTTTGTACAAGATAAGTTTAGGTCCCAGTTCATAAAGTACAATGCGTAGGACATTAAGTTGTTGTTTTATTCAGAAAAATGCTGCCAGCCCCTAAAGAATTCAATTTTGTGATTCATAAAACCTTTATTCCACATCTCTATGTCACGCTCTTTGAATACATAATCCCAGACAGACTTGATTGGTAAAAAGATAGTCCTATTTTTAGCTTGGAAAAACATCTATAGAACAGCAGGGAAAACTTTCTTAGCAGAGCAAGGAAAAATATAAGATCCTGAAACATTAGGTAACAACAAAACACTCATTAAAACTGATGGCTTTATAGAAGCTACCTGGAGCCGGGGAAAAGCCCGTTCATAAATACTTGAATGGCACTTTGTTGTGTCGTTATCCCTTGTTATTCGTGTCCTTGAAGTGTCTCCTGCAGGAAACAAGGCGCATGTTGGGATCCCGCGGAGATGAGCGAGACTGGTGCTCCCAGTGCCAGGGGGGGATCTGACTGAGACATGGGAGGGGAGGAGCTGCTCTGCTGCTTGCCTGGGGCAGCCAGGCAGCGCTTCTGCCCAAGGAGTGCAGGGGGCACGACCCAGGGGGTTTCAAGGTTAAGATGGGACTGTGCTGCTGTGGCTCATTTTAACCTTTGTACCCCAGTGAAACAGGTTTGCAGACTTTGTGCTGTTCAGGGATCTGAGCTTTCCTCTTGAAGAATGAACTGGAGTCTGTAGTTTTACTGCCTTTTCCTTTTGGTTAAGGTCTGGACGAGAGCTCCGGCTGCCCCAGAGAGCTGGAATTGGGATGCTTGGGATGCTTCAGAAAGCAGCTCCACTCCAGTGGAGCAACAAGCCTAATAGGAAAATGCAAATTCACCAGAGAGCAGGTATCAGCTGGAGATATTCTCCCTATCCAGGTGTTTGTGCTTAGGATACAGGCATTTGGATGTGCCAGCTTGGATTTTGCTCTTTCTCCTAATTGTAAGTAATGGGAAAGCAGATGTTTAGGGCCCTATTCAACAAGGCACTGAGGTATCTAATGACCACTGAAGGGTTTGTGAGCCCCAAAGACACATACTCAACTCCCTTCCTCCAAAACCTCATATCCCAAAATGTTGGGGTTTTTTTTCACATGATGCACTTTTATCAATTAGAGATCAAATGGATGAACAGATGGCAAAACTGCACCTGCAACACCTCTGCCTCACCCTCCCCTGGACCCAGCTCCCAGACCTCCCCAGCTCCTCCTGACAGATTTGGGGGTTTACTTTGTGAATTGAATTTTTGTTGAATTTTTCAACTGGGCAGCTTTGGGCAGACAGGTACAAAGGTGCCCAACACTCCCACCCTGACCGGGACCCCCCATAAATCCCCAGGATCCCTGTGCACCCACTTCTGCCTCGCTTTCTGCCAGTCCTGCTGGGAACAGAGCTGTTTGTTCCTCCTGATTGATGGCAGGCATAAAACGCTCCTGCTGAGACGAGCGTGGTTTATTGCTCTGTAATTCATCCCCGGGGGGAGGTGGCTGCCCTGCGCCCCGGCCGTGATACCCGGCTGTGCTGATGAACGGCTCGAAGGCCACCGTGTGCCCCGCGGTCCCCAGCCGTGCCCCGCGGTCCCCAGCCGTGCCCCGCGGTGGGACGGGGCTGGAGGCGGGGGGAGAAACCCCTGGGGCTGCAGGAAGGGTTTGGTTCAGGCTGCTCAGGCTGCAGCTCTGCCGTGCACAGCGCCAGGGTGTGTATATATGCGTTTTTATATATTATGTATACACATGCATCTGAAGACCGTCTCCTCAGGCTGAGGTGTCCAAAATCTCCCAATTAGCTGGAAATTAGCCACCGG
Organism: Aleadryas rufinucha; assembly: GCA_013397815.1. Lineage (NCBI taxonomy): Eukaryota > Metazoa > Chordata > Aves > Passeriformes > Aleadryas > Aleadryas rufinucha. Next base: position 271,716 of record VZTH01011894.1, on the reverse strand, counting down.
GCCATGCAGGGAGCAGCAGCCTGTGGGCATCTGCAGCTGTCTCAGGGCAACAGGTAGCAGAGCCAGCGTGGTGCAGGAGCATCCCATCGCCTCACGCCTGACCTTTATCTGCCCGAGGAAGGAGAGTGATAACTCACCGGCAGCACTGCCACCACCGGCTTAATTGGTCTCATCTCACGAGTGAAGATAAAGGTCGCCTCGTAGCTGAGTTCAGCCAATATGTTCTCCATATGGACGAGAAATGCTGCTTTTGTGTTAGCCATGTGCTGAAGCAGGGCTTATTTTTTTTTTTTCCGCGGGGTTTTAAACTTCGATGTAGCTAAGCACCAGTCATTAAAAGTAGCTCCAGCTATGAGAAGAACTTATGGTATTTATAGGCAGTTAAAAGAAATCACTGCTTCCCATTTAATGCTCCAGTTCAGCAAATCACTTAAGTGCACGGTTAAATTGCAGCGTGTGATGAATCCTTCCCACACCGGGCATGTGTGCACCTTCCCGTGCTCTCCGAGGGACTTAAGTGTGCTCTTAAGAAGCGAAAAGCAATATTTATGGGCTTTACTCAGGGCTGGGCTGAATCGAGGCCATTTTATTAGGAGAAAATGTAGCGATATTACATCAAAGCTCATGTTATTTATAAAGAGCTGCAGTCCTCTTCTGATGACAAGACAATTGTGGGAAGTGATCAAAGGAGGTTTGCAAGCTACGGCGAAGGCATTGTTTGTGGCACATGGCAGAGGACTCCTCACCCGCTGCTGTTTATCTGCTGCTGCTGCTCCCGAGCCAATATTGACACGGGCTCCCAAACACCGCCTGAAGGGCACCGCGTGTTTAAGTAGTGGTATTTAACATAACAAACACGCTAATCATTGTATCAACACTCCTGGCTGGGAGATCTCGCATATCTGCGGAGGGTTTCAGCCCCTGGAGATGACTTTGTCGCAGTGAAGGGGGTGGCAGGGGCAGGGGGAGCATCCTCTCCTGACCCGGCTCTTGCAGAGCGAGGAGAGGTGGGGAACAGAGGTGCCCAGCAGGTCTCCATCCTCCACCACGCTTCTCCAGCAAGCCCTGGATGAGCAGCAGCAGGGGACACGGATTTTGGACTCCTGACGCTGAGCACCGTGTCCCTGCCCTCTACGGGGCATCGCTCCTCCGAGCCCGTACCAGCAGGAGGAGACTGGAGGGTCGTGGGATGCTCATGCCCAGTGCAAGCAGCTGTGAGACATCTCCCAGATCCTGCTGCTGCTGGGCACAGCTGAAACGTGCACTAAAAAGCTGAAGTCTGAATTCTAAAGCCAGTCCTGGAGCAAGGAGGCAGGGGCAGGGTGAGGCATGGAGTTGACATGGAGACGTGGGGTCCCTGGAGCCCAGCCTGGCAGGGACATTGCCTGGGGAGCCCCAGCTGCATGGGCCTGGTGGGACAGCAGGTGGGAAGGGGCTGGAGAAGGCAGGGAGGGAAGCCAGAATGTCTCTGTGCTGAGGAGTTCCCCTTACGTGTCCCAGTGTGTAGGTCTAGGGATGGCAAAGCACATTTGTGAAGGCTGTGTTGCAAGCCTTCCTCTCTGACTTCCTCAATCCTTTGCAGCAGGGTTGACAAAAAAAAAGGAGCATTTCCTTTTTTTTGGATTTTCCCCCTTTTTTTAGATTTTTTTTCCTGTTCTTAGAGTGCTGGCTTTCCTCAGAATATAAATGCCTGAATAATCTCAGCTGATCTTTCTTCATTCTCCTCTTGGGACTGAGGTGTGGAAGATAAAATTCCTCCCCCTCCTTCCTGGAGACACAGTTTATCCGAAGAAATCCTGTTGTTCTCTGAGGAAATGCTGTCCAGGGGAGCTCAGCACTGGTGCCCAGAGGGGAGGTGGGAGCAGGGCAGTGTCCTGCAAGGATGGCCCCAGCACCAGCCTGGGTTTCATGGGGGTTGAGGTGAAATTCGATTGCTTCCTTTGCAGATGGCAGTAAGGCTGTGACCCAAGGGCTCGGGAACATCTCCGGTTCCTGAATTTGCTTCCCTTCGAATGCTCAAAGCCAAAAAAAAAAAAAAAAGGAAAAGAAAACAAAGAAAGAAGTAGCAGGATCCCAAGATGTTTTGGTCTCACAGCACTAGGAGCTCAGAACCATTTGTGTGGGAGATGGTGAGGGCAGCCCTGTCCCAAAACAGAGGTGGTGGGGCAGACCCACTTTGGGCTGCCTGGGAGGGGAAGCCTGCATCCAGGACCACTCCTCCTCCAGATATCTGTGAAGGCTTTGAGCCCTTGAAATCCATTATTAAAAACTCTCTTTGACTTCAGCAGGAGCAGGATTTCATCTTTAGTCCGAGTTTTGAGCAGAGAAGGGATTTCAGCTTGGGGAAGCTGGGCTGGATTAATCTTTTGTGTATGGGCTTCAAACATCTTTCACATCCACTTTAGCTTTACCTGTGTTGAACCAGGAAATAAATAATGGATATGGGAAGTAGGGTAATGCATTGTGGCACCGAAACCCTGGAGATGGCTGAATAATAAATAAAAGCCTTTTATCAGTGGCTTATGTCCTCGCTGGCTGAGTATCAAGCTGGGCAGCGAGAAGAGCAGTGCAAGGGTGAAGGGAGAGGAGAGGAAAAGGCAGCAGGAGCACAGCAGCTCTGGGGGAAAGCCCCTGGGACAAACCAAGAGCAGCAGCAGGCTGCCAGTGCACTGGTGAGGATGGGGTTTTGTGCAACAAAGCAGTCTTGCTCTCAGAGGGCTGTGATTGTTCACAGGTCGGTGCTGAGGAAGGATTTGGGGAGTTTTGCTCATTGCCTGGCTGGGAGGTCCCACCGAGCCCTTCCAGGGGAACATTCCCTCCAAAATTTAGAGGGGAATTCAGTTCAGTGGGATTAGTTTAGAGAAAAGTGTTAACTCCTAACCTCCATCCAGCTTGGAGTCATGAATTGCAGGAAATGCTGGGAGGGACCGTGGGGAGGAGGGAGCCTGAGTTGGAGCTGAACCCCAGGAGGAGAATGTGGTGTAAGTACCCCAGACCAAGACCCTTTTCCAGGGAAGCAGAACCCAGCCTGTGGTCCCAGACCAGGCTGGTGGGAGCTGTGTGTGTATCTCAAGAGCCACTCAGCTGCTTCACACAGAGGATGCCTTGGAGCTGAAATGAGGCATTGGCAGCTAGAGGCGTGGATTGCTTCTCTCTGCACATCTGTCTCCATACCCTGTCACTGCATTGTTCCTATTTGCAGCAAAAACCCCGTTTTCTATTTAATGTCTGTCTCCTCCGAGGAGTGATCCCAAGGGGCCTGGCAGGTTTCTGAGGCCTCTTGCCCCTCTGTGTGCTCCTGGAGGGTTTGGGACATCTGAGAGAGGGAGCAGATAGGGACTCACCCCACAGCACTGCTCAGGGGAGGAGGCACAGGGGGATGAAACCACTTCCCTACAGAGAGAAACACGTGGAGGAGTTTGTCTCCCTGAGACCTGCTGAATCCCTGATAATTCCTGCAAGTCTCCATGGCCGCTGGAGTTAATCGATGCCATTTGTTTGCCTTTGGGGCAGAGGGTATCGATCCCTTTGTCTCCCTCCCTCCTTGCGTGATGCCAGGTGTCTGAAACGTGTTCAAGTTGTGCCGGTGCCAGGCCGAGTGGCAGCTGAATTATCACCTGGGTCAGCTGGTTGCTGTTGGAAATGCACAATAAGCTCCCAGCCATGAAAGAGAAAAAAGAAAAAGCCAAACAAAACCCCCAGCAGCTGCAAGCCCTCTGTGCCGGCTGGAGAAAAGCGTGGCCGGAACAATGCCCTGACCCGTGTGCTGGGACGGCTGCAGAGGGTGTCCCCGTTCGCTTGGGGCAGGGACCCCCTCCATGAGGGCTGCTCGCAGGGGCTGGCTCCATGTGGGTGCTGCACCCCTGGGAGGTGGCTGTGGCTCCCCAGCTGCCCCAGGGATGGCTTTCCCTGCTCGGCGAGCGGCAGTGGCTGCGGCACAGCTCTCCTCCTCCTCCCCCCCTCCTCCTCCTCCTCTCCCTCCTCCTCCCTGCAGCTCTGCTCTCATCCATAAACAGCCTAATGCAATTCCCTCCAGCCTGGCTCTGCAACAGGTACCAGCTCTAATGAGAATAACTCGAGGGGCTGCGTGCTGGCTCATGAGCTGACTGAGCCTTCTCATTGCTGGGCTACTGGAAGGTGTCCCTGCCCATGGCACGGGGCTGGAACTGGAGGGTTTTTAAGGTCCCTTCCAAAACAAACCATTCTGTGAGTTATTGGTTCTTCTGGCTCCCAGCATGACAGCTTCCCTGGCAACGTTTGTGCAGGTGAAGGGGTCCATGGACCACCTTGCTACCAGTGCAATTCCACCCTGTCCAGCCAGGAAGGGGAGCAGGATGAGGCCATTGGTGCTGGCTCCGTTTGTGTGAGTGCCTGTCTGTGATGTGTGTGGCCAGCCATATACATAGGTATATCTCCCTATATATGTGCTCTATGCTGTGTGTGTGCTGAGGGCACGGAGCAGCAGCAGCCTCCCCTCTCAGGCTGTTGGACCCACCATGGTGAATTTTCCTCTGACAGTCAGGACTTTGCCAAGTGCTTAAAGCTGTATAGTGGGTGCTAGAAATGATCTAAGATTGGGATTCTGAATAAAACAATTATTGCTGCTTCATTCTTTTGTGCTGTGGTCATTGAGGCTCTGCACAGACCAGGCTTTTTGGGGGAATTTGGAGAAGCAGACGAGAACTCTACACAAGACAGCGACAGTCACAAAACTGTTGGAGATAGAGATTTGGTGCAAGGTGATTAGCATTAATCAATCAATGTTGCCAGTGCCTTTTCAATGCTAGCAGAGCTGGTAAGAGCCATGTCTGGTGGTTCCTCTGGTGCCAGCCAAGCCCGAGCAACCAGAAATGCTCAGCCCACATTAACTGGGGCTGGAATCTCCCTCCTGTTTGAGCATAGGGATGATCTGGCAGCATCCCAAAGCACCCAGCCTTTGGATGCTGGCACCTCTCAAACTGGCTAAGGCACCCCCAGAGTGCTCAGAAACCCATCCCTTGAACAGCCCGGATTCAGTGGGAGTTGCCCGCGCACCTCCGGGAGCACAAACGAGCACTGAAGTAGCAAAGCGTGTTATTCCAGCAGAGCAGAAACTGTCAGGAGTGCCCCTGCTAGGGCTGCAGAGGCAGGTTTAATGCCTCTTTTGATACACAGCAGAAGCATTAATAGGAAGCAAGGAGCATTTATCAAACACCTGAAGCATTCGCCTCTGTGCGGCTGATGGGAGCCAGCTGCACATGTTTACATGTGTGCCCTTTCTGGGGAGCAAAGAGGGGTTTCTTCTGCAAGGAAATGGTGTCAAAGCTGCAAGTGAGTGTGTTTGGGGCTGCTGGGCCCACTGATCTGTGATCTGTGTCCCTTGGGCTGGGCAGTGTGATGGGACTTTACAGTGAGTCAGTGCTGGACTGTGAATAAATGGCCAAAGCAAGCTCAGCACAGGCTGGTTCTGGAGCCCCACTGGGCAGAGAGCAGCTCTCCTCAGGTGTTACACCAGGCTGACTCCATCACCCTGGGCAGCAAGGGGAAATCCCAAACCAGAGATGAATTTTCACCGCAGCAGCTGGAATGCTTGCACTCACATTCCTTGATCGCTCCTTTTCATTTTCCTGTGGGAAATAGTAGAAAACTCCTTCCTCCTGTGCCATGTGCCACTGGGGAGCTCCCAATTTCCCTGTGCGGCTGGGAACATCTCTTAGCAGTGCCAGGCATCTCACCCCCACAGTGTGGCCCTTGGGTACCCGTGCTGTGGGAGATGGGAGCTGCAGGGCCCTGGGGAGCTGTGGGGCTCTTGGAAGAAGCATCTTGCAGATGTCATGATACCAGCCTGATCTGCACTGCCAGCTGTCGTGTCCCCAGGCACCTTCCCTGTAAGAGGATGGGGGGGGACAAGTGCCACAGGAGCAGCAGCACCCACAAGTGCTGGGGATGGTCACCACGTTTGTGTTCTTGGTGCTCAGCCAAGCGTCGAGTTCCACAGCTGCTCTCTAGATGTGATTTAAAATCCTGTGCACACGTTATTGCCATTCACCAAAAGGTATTTTGACAGGGCTCTGTGATACACTAATTAGAAACAGTCACTTAAAATCCACATCTGAAATGCATTGTGGAATTGAGGTTCAAGGAGTGCAGGTTTGCTACAGACACCAGATTCCTAAAGAACAATTTCCCACACCTAAATAATGATGTTTTCCATCATGTTACATCCATTAGCTATAACTTGGCAGTTGCATCCATCATAATATGGTATTTCGGGGAAATAAATGAGTGTATTTTTCTCTGTGAGAACCAAGGCAAAAATATCTCTCTGCTGAAATATCAAGCAGGTTTATACAGTGAGATCGAGTGCAGATTCCTGCTTAATACATTGATTCAGCCAGTAATATACAGCATAGACTAGTCTGCTTTCTCCCAATCCTGTAACTTCAAAACTAACATTTTCGTAGTTCTTATTAAGGTTGCTTTTAAACCGTGCAATCAGCTTTCCAGCAGTGTTATTAAACAATATCATGGCTCTGCCAGAACCAGCCTGTGTTTGTGGCTGTTCCCAAGAGCTGAAGCGCTTTTTAGTCTCCTTGTCTTGGGAGGGTGTTGGCTTCCCCTTCGCTTTTTAAAAGCATTTCAATTGAATTTTCCAAGTTCTTTCCCACCATACGTACGAGCCAGCAGGTGCCTGATTTTCTATTTCCAGAATGGGGACTCGGGTAGTGCATTTCAGGAAGAAGAGTGACACAGTTCCACACACATATGCTTTCCCTGTTTTCCCCGTGCTGTTGATGGGAACAGCGTTGACATTCCCGTCGTACTCCGTCAGCGTCACTTCTGCTTTGCGTCGGAGCGGGATGTGCTGCTCCGGTGGGATGAGCCAAGGAGGAGGAGCAGAGGAGTGCTTTGCTGTGCCCCGAGCAGCACCCCTCACGTGTGCTGCCCGGGTGTCCCTGGGTGCCTGTCCTCTCGCATTTTGCCGGCTGTAAACTGGGAATGAAGGCAGTCCATCGCGGGAGGGATTAACAAGCAGCTGGCCGTGCTGGCAGCACAGGGAGCGCCAGGTAAAAGCTGCACCTTGCCAGGCTGAGGGCCTTCCCCAACACCTCCGAGGCTGGTGGGATTTGAAGTGGATTTACCACCCCTTGGAAGAAGGAGAGGGCTCATCTGGGCTTGATTTAAAACTGGCCCAGGCTGTAGTTTAACTGCATCCGTGAGACTGCTGATGTGAAGCTGCTCCTCATCTGGGAGGAGGAAGAGGAGGAAGCAGCGTCTGCCAGATGGGCACTCCCTGTCCCCTACAAGCCCCTGTCCCTCTGAGGGATGGTGCATCATCTGCTGGGGGACAACTGAGTTGTGGGTGATTGTTGTGCTCATTCCCACAACTGAATGGGAATGAGCAATCAAATATACCACTCCTTCCATGCTCCAGCCCCAGAATCTGCCAGCTGGGAATCCTTTCCACGAACAACAGTGGTGGAAAAATGCATTGGGGATTGGGGATTGTAGTAGGGTGTCACACTGTCCTGCTCTGGGACTGACACCCAGGCAATGCTGTATGGAAACAAGTGTATTGAGGGATGGAGAACCCTGGGATGATTGATAAACAAACCACATACGAACAGCACAGACTTGGGAAAATGTGCCAGTTAAAGATTTCCAGTGATAGAATCACAGGATATTTAAAAAGCTTGATTCTCAGCAAGCCTAATCAAAGGGCAGCTCCTGAACCTCAGCTACAAAGTGAGACCACATGCTGGAACAACACGAGCACTAATCTCAGGCTTTAATAGACTACAAGAGCTAAAAAATTCTCCTGGGATGACAGCAGCAGACACCTCGTGGAGTGAGCGAGCAGCAGAGAGAAACAGGCTCTGGAATCAGCACCTTCCTCTCTTCCACCGGCCGTTGATACAGGAGATGGGGAAACACCAATGGGATCTTCTGCTTCCAGCGGTGCAGCCCCCATTGATTTCTAAAGCAATAAAATTGGCCTTTAGTCAAGCACTGCAAAGTTGCATAAAACATATTTGATGGATTACACCTATCAAAACTTTTAGTGAGAGGAACAGTTGCAATTAACAGGCTGCGAACAGGATCTTCTCTGCAATTTTTTCCTTGACATCATCAGCAATTACCTGCACTAAACGTGCTGCTGCTGCTCGGCGAGGGCTTGTCAATCAAGAGGCAGCTCAGACCCAGAACATCATAAATTTGCTGTCATAAACTTTGCTGCCAGATTGAGGGAGAAGCACTGACAGAAGGGTGTGAAGCATCTGCAGGGCTTCCCATCCCTCCCCGTGCCCTTGTAGTTGAGGAGGAGGAGGGAAATTACTCCAGGGCTGTGCCACACACACCAGCTGAAAATGCCAGTACTTCCAGCTCTCCAGAAGAGCCATCCCACAATTACCTTATGTGAGCCTGGCAGTTCCCTCCGCTGGAGAGATACAAGGTTATTAAGCAAATATGATTAATGAATAAAAGAACCTCTGGCATGCTGGAACGAGGCTCTGAGGCCTGTTGGGCTCCAGGAGGATTCATCGGCTTGTGCTTTGGGAACTGCGTCAGATTTCTGCAGTAATATGATTAACACGCTGTGTAATGGGCTAAATCCATCCCAAGCGTCCCTCCAGTTAAGCCTCTGTGTGGACACCTGGGATGAATTTGGCCCTTTTACAGTGGATGCACTTGACAGAGCTGGAAGAAAGGAAGGTACCGAGTTACTACTACAGCTGGGAAGGGGGATGGCAAAAAGGATGGAGAGGAGGGATGGGTCCGGAAGGCAGCCGGACCAGCCCCTGCCCTCAGCACCCTCCCGAAGCACAGGAGGGCTGTGGGCTGGAGCAGATGTGTGTGGAGCCCGCGTCCCTGCTCTGCCGTGCCTGCCATCCCCACGGGCAGCTGCTGCTCCGTGCCACCTTCCAGCCAAAGCCGTGGGACTTGGCCTCGCACTCGTCTGCCACGTGGCGCTGCTGCCCCAGCTCCAGAAAACGCAGAGCTGCCAGACCTCACCGGCTGGAGGAACGGGAAGGATGGGGAGCGCTGCTTCCTTATCTGCGGGGCCAGATTGCGAGCAGCTGTGGGCAGATAAAGAGCGATGGAGATCGGCTGGAGGAAGGCGTTTGCTTCCCCTGCAAAGCAAACTTGCTCTCCCTTTTCCCAGCGTACTCTGGCAGCAGCCAGGCTGCCTTCTGGGCAGGGAATCTTCTCTGCCGCGGGGGTAAGAGCAGGAGGGTGGATGATGTAAGAGCAGGAACTTGAGTGACTGATCTCAGTTTATTTGCAGAGTACTGCTTTATCTCGCCCTGTCGGGGCTGCTGCCGCTTCCTATCTTCCCCAGCCCGGCATGAGTGTCCCCCAGCACACGTGCCAGGCTTGGCCGCAGGTTTTGCTCCGGTACTGGAATGCTCTTTCATAGGTAGGCTCTGTCCTGCTCTCATGTCCTGTACTGCATTAATTGCAATATGATATTTCTTACTCATTCTAATGTACCTTCCATTTTGGGTAGGTTCCATGTTTTTGTTCTGTTTTAATAATTTCCAGCAAGTACCTTTGTTTTCCAGCCTTGGATAGTTCCATCTGTGTGCTCACTGTGGTCCCTTACAGTTCACTTTAGTCTCGTAATTCCTGAGCAAGGAACTGAGTCTTTAGATGAACTGCCTAGAAAGGGATTAATCACAACCAGACCTCGTTAAAATCCCGTTGCCACACCAATTCCCCACACTTACAGAACCTGACCACAGTGTGAAAATTGATATTTATGCTGAGGAGTGTCAATGCACTGCCTATGCACCGTTCCTTGATTTACTGTCCCCTGGGGTTTGAGCTCTGGGGATGCCAGGGAGATGTGCTGCTTCATTTCCAAGCCCCCAAAAATTAAATAACTGCCCACCTGGGCCTTTCAGCACCAAATGTGATCAGCACATTAATGCTGCTGGATTCTGTGGATGATCAGCCTCCAGCTTTATTGCCTGATTTCTTGCAGCCTGATTCCTGCAACTTGTTGAGCTGGATGAAAACAGTAGCAGAACAGCCAGATTTTGCGATAGGGATTGAAAATCTGCTTTAAATTCATTTCTCTCAGCCTGTGGTCTCCCTCCATCCTGCTGGATAATGGGGGACAGCCTTGGCACACTGATGGCAGATTTCCAAGGAGACCCAAGCCACTGAGGAAAGTTTTTCCAGAGGGGACATGACCCTCCAGGATTCCTGGGGACCTGTCTTTTCCCTGCGCAGCACATCCTACGGCTGGCTGAAGAGAGCTCCTTCCACAAGGTCTCCAATGGGTTTCAGAGTTTGTTGAAACTGATAAAAATCTCTCTTAGCTACCAGGATTATGACACAACAAAATAGAAATTTTTGTGATTTTCTCTGCAGTGGAAAAACTCTGCAAAATAAGTGTCTGTTGGCTTTGAAAGTCCCTTGCTCCAATACTCTTACCAGATGGCTGACGGCTCACAGGGATGTGGCTGGTCTGTGTTTGCAACCCTTTAGCTCCCGTGGAGACATGGCTGTTTTGTCAGGAAAGAGCAAGTTCTGCCTGAGATCGTGGCTGTGGCCTCTGGGGCTTTTTGGGGTACAGGAAGAGAGAGTGAGAGCCCCACATACCACACCTGGCAGGGCACAGCCTGCCCAGCCCCATGAGATACTCAAGGCACTGGTGTGGCAGTTACACCCTGCAGCTTTCCCATGGGATGCTGCTGTGGCCTGGAAGAGCAGCTTCCCAAAAAGGATGCTAAGGCACATCCACTGGAGCAGGGGCAACGGGTGCTGAGAGTTCTAATGGTCCTGGTGTGACCAATAATGAATCTGTTAACATAGTGTCTGCAACTAGGAAAGACGGGCTTATTTCTGTACCTCCCAGGAGACAGGCTGAAGCTATTATAAAGTTATTAAGCTATTATTATACACAGGTATTAAGGCTGAATGAAGAAGTCAAGTGATAGGAGGGCATACCAAAGAGAAACCTCAGAGGTGTGCAGCAGAAGTCAGGGAACGAGATGGTGAGGCATTTGTTGTGGGAAGGGACTGGTGGATCTGTGGGATCAACCAGAGCCAGAGGAGATAAACTGTAAGTCACCTGTGAGCTCTTGACAAGGTGTGTAAACCATTTTCTTCTGCCATATGGCTGATTTGTGAGGATTCCTGAAGGGAGCTGAGCCAAGGAGCCCTTGTGCTGCGGACATCCTACTCACCAGATCACTGAATGCTGTTGTGCTCTGCAGCGTGAGCAGGGACCAGCCAAGCTCCAAAAGCCAGGGAAAAGCCCACCTAGGATTGCATTTGTTATGGACCTCTGCAAAAATTATGTCATAGTGTACAAAGCTTTTGTTTTTGGTGTGAGCAAGTGTGCAAAGCCTGTAAGGACTGAATTCAAGCAGCCAGCTGGAGGAGGGAAATTCAGCGAGAAATAAAGGTGCCTCAAAACCCAATGTGGGTTGTGTCCCGGATCCACTCAGAGCTTAGAAGCTCTGAACACAGTGGGATACAGCAGCTGGATCTTTTTCCAGCAATCTGAGCATCCACCACAGGGAGCAGAGCCAGGGCTGTGACACACGAGTGCAAAATGTTAGTCAGAAAGGACAAATGGAATGTGAAAAACCACCAGAAACTCCCAAAGTGGGTCAAATTCCTTGACGCATCTAACAATAGATGTAGGACGGGAAGGACAGGGTGGATTCAGTTGCGTGCCCTCCTGTGCCTCCTAAAATTTGGGCAGCACTGTGTCCGTGGTGGTGAAATTCAAAGCAGGTGGCTGAATGTGGAAGCCGGCGGCTCCGGCTCTGCCTCCTCCACCCGGGCCTGCCTGGCATAATATTATCTTCACGCCTGAGCGAGGAGGACTTGGCTTATTAAACTTGCAAACCTGCCTTGCGCTCGCCCTTGGGTATCCACGACTGCCGGGTCTCTGGGGCAGGATGTTCTAATGCTCCTTTTACGCCACGTCTACCGCAACGAGGCCTCCTTAATTGGCTTGTGGTTCCCACCAGCACTGCCAGCACAGAGCGAGCGATGGAGGAAAAGCTGCCAGCCACAGCTCCCGCTCGGTGTTGGTGCATCATTAGCTCACATGTTGTCTCTCTCCCCGAAGACAAACACACTGTGTAGCCAAAAAGGTCTGTGGGGAGGATGTGCAGCAAGATCCAAGGGCAAGAAGTGGGGGGGGCACAGGTAGTTCTCATCTCCCTGCCCCATTTAGTTTCTCTGCACTGCCAAATCTCAGATTTTCAGTAGTATGGGGAAAACTTGCAGTGAAATATCCTTTTTTTTTTCTCTCTATTTTTAAAAGAACGTCCTCTCCCTTCCTTGCTTTAATCACTTTAAAACAACCCTGGAGGAGCAAGACTTGGGTAAATAAATGTGGGAACCAGGGGAGTTCTTGAACTGTTAAAGAAATCAATACAAATCAGAGTAACCTTGCCCTGATGTCTTCCTTATCACCTCTGAAGCTCTACCTGCCTTTGTCTAACAACAATCTCAGTTAATTAGATAATTAATCTAATTATCTAATTAGGTGGAATCACTAATAGCTATTCCACCTAATTAGGCCAGTGGCTGTATCTCAGCAGTGGTGGTTCTCTCTTTCTGGCTAACCCTCCACCTTCTGCCATGCCTTGAAACCAGGCTCTGACACAATTCACAGCTCTTTGTTTGCTTTAACCAAAACCACCTGGAAGCAGTTTTACATTTTTCACTCAGGCTTTCCTTGAATGAAAGCAAGGTGGCCAGTTGGAAAGTAGAAAAGGAAGCTCTCAGAAGATTAATTTTTTTAGCAATGAATGCAGGAAGCTCTTCATTGTTTTAATTCATTCTCCTGGTGTAAGATTAATTTTAGCTCTGAACACAACAACCTGTTATGAATTGATCCTAGGGACGTATATTGCTCTGAGGCTGGGGAAACAACATAAGTAGCTTTTTCCCCCCTTTATTTGGACAAGTTTAGCTAACTCATGGCTGCAGTCCTAACTACAGTCTCTTCCCTGCAGAAATGCAGATTGTGCTCCCGCTGCAGCTTTCCCAATCCCTCTTCTGTGTGACAGCACGAGGGAGCTGGCAAGAATTAAAACCAGCCTAAGGCCATTGGTCCCCTGGCAGCAGAGTCCCACTGCTCATCTCTGCGGGGATGCCGTGGCTGGCAGCCCCATGATGCTTGGTTTGGATCAGCACCTCTGTCCCTTCACGAGCTGTAGGTGCCTTCAGGGCTGCAAAGCTGCCATACAGCACTCTTGGGGTTTTTCCCTTTAATGCCTAAATTGGATTTAAGGGAACTTTTGTGCATTCCAAAACAAATCAAGGTCTGTCTGCAAAACAGCCAGACTTGGCCCTGAGAAGAGATGGATGTGCTCACTCCTTGCATCCAGAGCTCTGCTTTCCTGGGATCCCACCTCACACACCAGGAAAAGCCATCCAACATCTGAGCGGTCAGGAACTGAGACTCTTCCAGCCCTAGGAATGTTTAATGGCTCACTCCATCCCTACCTGTCACCGAAGAGCACTGCTGGATCCCCTCTGACAGCTTTAGTGGGCACAACTTGGAGCACTGCTGTGGTTGGGCTCAGAGTCACAGAGTCCATGGGAACCCTGGCTGGAGTCTGGATGAGGTAAAAGGGCCAGGTAGGTTCTGCAAGAGCATTTCTGCAGTGAACCCCTTCTCTCACCTGGAAATGCTTCCTTCCTGTAGTGCTCTCAGATTACTCTGCTGCAATAGCATCCAGATCTATGATCCTGGTTCTGGGGAGAGTCCTGCTCCTGCCTGACTGGAATAATGGGCAACTCACGAATCCACAGCTTTTCATTTTGCTTTTTCTGTGTTTGGTTGGGGTTTTTTTCTATATGTATATGTAACTGAAGCACCATAAAATGTCTCCTTGGGGTAGTTGGATTTTTCTTCTAAAAAACCAAATTCTATATTATATATATATATCTGTTTTTGAACTGCTTGGAGCAAAGTTGTCTCAGCATTCTCATTTTGAAGCCCCCATATTAAGGTGTTTATTACAGTGTCATGAAAATTCACGTTTAGTTGAAACTTGGCAAATGTTTTTTGGCTTGAAGCAAGTTTTCTTTTGAAGGAGTTTACCATTAAGTGTTCAAGGGTGTTTTTTCCTTTCTCTCTATTTTTCTTTTGAAAAAGCAACACCTTCCAGAACTGGATTCAGAAGCAGAAGGCCAGCTCTGCAGCAAGTGTGAAAGCTGTGAGTTGAGCACAGAGCTACAGCCATTCATGCTTTTTTTCTGACATCTGTTAAGAGAATGAGAGGAAGGGAAATCAGCTGTACTCTACGAGAAGAGAGGCTTTTTAGTTGTTGTTGTTTTGGTGAGTCCTGAGTAGCTGCACTCCCACCAGATGCTGGTGATCCCAGCGCCAGCTGCACAGAGCACAGCATCTCTGGCTGCCTGGAGCTGGTGCCTTCTCACACCCCAGAGCAAGCCAGATCTGCTGTACCTGGGAGACAATTGAGCGTGCAGCAGGCTTGTTGCTGTTGTGTGACTTAGATGTGTATTGAACAACAGCATTCCTGACAGGGGCTGGGATCCTGTTGTTACAGTTCCACCAGCGTAAACACAGCTTCTGCTGCTCTGATTTGTGCTATGGCCTCAATATTGATGTCACAGTCTATACTTTGCTTTACATTCACGAGTTTTTCTACTTTTTCAGGTGTGCAGACCCACCTTTTTCAATGTGAGGCTGTGCAGGTAGACAACCAGGTTTAACCAGGTTTATGCAACCCCTGCTAGCAAACTGCACATCCCACAGAGCCAGGAGCAGGAATCACTGGTGGGAAATGGCTGTTGCTGTCCAGGGGAGCCCAGTGGTGCTGCCAAACTCCTCTGCCCCTTTTCAGCCTGCAAGCTGGGAGATGGGTGAGGATGAGGATGGCCAGAGCAGACAGCCAGATCTCAGGCAGCACATCAGCAGGACCAGCCTTAGTGACCTTGCGCCTACTTATGGAGCTGGACAAACATCTCGAGAGAGAGCCAGGACCTCTCTGCTGCCTGAGCTGGTTCCTGAACCTGAACCCAAACAGGATGGCTTCTGAGATTCTGAAATACTGTAGACAGGGTTGATTGGGGTTTTTTCCTCACTTCCAGTTTCTGGCAGCAGCTAGAAGCAGGAGTACCTAAGTCTCCAGAGTGAGCCTGCTTTCTCTGGCTCTGCCTGGCACACTCAGGAAGTTTGAGGAGGTCTGATAATCACCCTTACCTCGCTTACTTATCGGCTTAGTCTCCACCCGAGGGCGTTCCCAGTGCCCTACCTGAGCTGGCTTTGCTCACACCACCGTGCTGGCTGCCTGCCACAGCAGTGCTCACTGGTAGGAATATACAGCTTTGGTACTTTTGGTCCCATCCTCCTGTGCTTTTTCCATTTTTGCTCTCCTGTTGAAGATGCCACAATAAAACTGTGCTTGTGCTGTGGAGATACCAATGGACTGCCACCATTTTTAATCACAGATAGGACAATTTCACTGCAGTATTTAAGGTGCCTGGCTGGAATAGCTGCAGTTGGACAAGTGAGAATTTGACTTTACCTGTACTGGGGCTTTTTAGCCCCTGCCACAATGCATGATTCACTTAGGCGACTGAATTGCAATGTTGACTTCCTCTTCTCTCCCTCATGTTATCCTAATATTTTTTAATATATTTTATTAGAAGTTATTTTCTGACACTGCTCCCACGCATCATTGCTATGCAGATGTTACACAGATCTATTGACCATTTTCCACTTGCTGTGTTTCCCCAGTCTGTCCAGCAACTTTTTGTGTTTCCTCATCACAGGCTTCAATGTTTTACAAACAGCATGGACCGAGGAGACCAAGGTACTTTTTCCTGGTTGCCAGCATCTAGCCCAAAGTGGGAGGCAGATTTGGAGATGTTGCTTGTTTCTATGGATAATAATCAATAAGACCCATTAGGGAGACAAGTACATACATCACTAAACTTTGACCTCTGCTCTCCAGATCAGTCCCAAGATGCCTATTCATATGCTGGTGACATCCAGATTGCGCTGTTGCAAAAGCCTCTTTGCTTGGGAAGGGATTACAGATTTAAATTGCACAGCCTTTGCTATCTGTAGAGTACAGCATGCAGGATGCTTAGCTAGAGCCCCTAGTTTTTGTTGGCTTTCTTTTCTACTCAGCCGAGTTTTATATTTAACGCTGTTGCATGCAGAGTGTTTTATGCCTCTCTACCTTTCAGGCTGTTTTTCACTCCAGTCTGTCTGGCATTTTAAGGGTTTACAGACCCTGGAGATTCCTGGCACTGGCTGTTGCTTGCATATTGCTCCTCATCTTTCAGATCCTTTTTCTCCTATGTTGCTCTTCGGCAGGCTGTTTCTGATAGAAAGTTTTTGGCTTGCTGTTTGAAGTTCCTGATAGTCGGCATTTGATCACTTGCTAATTCAGTTCTACAACTTTTTTCCAAAGAAACCATGAAAGACTATCTAAAAATAGATTTTTAAAAAAAGAAAGAAAACTTTAAAAATACCCTTATTTTGCTGAATACAGGAAGTTTTAAGTTTTCTGGGAGGAAAAAAAAACACATACCAAATTTAGAAGCAAATCGGAGATCCCAGGATGTTTGAGAAATCCATTTCTAGGCACAAAAGCTGAAGAGTTTTCTTCTCCCTGTACATCTTCCCTTCCCTTGAGAGAACATCTACTGAAATCTGTTGGCTGGGAACAAGCCAGATGAGATTCTTTAGTGTGGGTGGGTGAGAAGGGAGCGACAGGACTCTGGTGACAGCAGTGGGGTCTGACCTCAGTGGGGTGACAGGGGCAGAGGGACTGTGAGCTGCTCTGCCGGGTGATTCCTTCTGCGAGTGATCAAGGTCCATCTTTACATTGAGTGCCTCTGCCCCTCCCACTGCAAAGCTGTTTCTGTTCCGTGTTCCTCTGAAGGTTAGAAACAGATGTCTAGTTTCTATCCCACATGTCCAGCATGGATCAGTTGCACTCTTCATTCTTGTCTCAGAGCTCTTTCATTGCTGCAATGTGCTGCCTCCTTCCCCAGTGTATTTTAGAGTGGTCATATCTCCTCCTTTGTTTCCCCAGGCTGAGCAAGTTGAGTTTGTAGACTCCTTTCATAAAATAGGTTTTCCATTTCTCTGACCATCCTAGAAACTCTTCTCCATGCTTGTCCCTTCTTGAATGCATCTTTTTCTTCAACTGCAGAATTGTCTGGAGAATCCCAACAAGATCTCTCCTGTGCACTTTTCAGTGGCATTAAAGGCTTCCCTGCCTCTGTTCATTGGTACTTCTGACACCCCTGCTCGACACTGGCCTTTCCAGGAGCTAAGTCACACCAGTGGCACACAAACACCTGAGAAAGGTCTTCTCCCTCCTGTGTGTCACACCAATGAGCTCCTGCCCCAAGTGCATCATCCCATTTCCATTTTGCTCTCTCAAAGTTGCTCTCTTCTTCCAGTGTGACATTCTGCTTCTCATCTTCAGGTTATAAGCACAATCCCTCCTTTTCCTAGGAGTCACTAAAGGGAATATCAAGTAATGTTCATCCCCAGGTAGTTTTATGAGGACCTCTACCAATGATCTCTTCAACTTCTTGCTTCATCCCTTGCCCACTTTGCTATGCTTGTGCTCCCAGCACAGCTAAAAATATCGCATCTGACCTTGCATCCAACTCATTCCTGAAGTCTGGAAAATGGAACACTGTGTGGTAACTTCTGCTTATCATTTCCCCACGCCCCCAATTATCAGTAAAGTCTCTGAGTGTCCCTGTATGAATCCAAAATGGTTGTTAATTCAGTACATTTTGCTGGAGTGTGCATAAATTTCTGTGTTGCACCAGGGCCATCCATCAGCCAGCTCTGTGTTTACACAATCCCTAGCACAACGCTTTTCCCAAAAAGCTTATGGATTCAGCCTGGGCCACATAGTCAAAGATGTTGTCAAGTGCTAAGTGAGATTTCCAAGAGTAGTTTCCTCCTGACTTCTCTCTGGCATCGGCACCCAGAGCCGATGGCAGTTAACGCTGTGCTTTGAAAGCAAGAAAGGGTGCAGTTTGTTGGCCACCACTGCCTCTGGGCAATGCTTGTTTTCTGGTTTGGTATTTTATTTTGTGGTGAAGACTTCCAGGCTTCTGAACACAGGCTCCTGCCTCCCTTGCCAAGGATGCTCTTATGTATGGCAAACATTGTGCTGCTTTGTGTGAAGTCTGCCGGCTTTCACACAGCCTCTTTTTCTTCCACTCCTGGGTAGTTTCTCCTCCTGCTGGAAACCTATGAAGGCTAAACACATTTAACCCTCTTCAGGAGGACACAGCGAAATGAATGCTGGCTGTTAAGGTGCTCTTATGTTGCTGGTTCACCATTTCTACCCTCAATTGCTAATTTCCCTTTCTACCCACTTCTACTAAAAGATGCTAATTGTGTGGTGATACGCAACTTCCCTGCCCTGGAGAGCGGCAGCATCACTTCTGATCCTTTTAGGTCTGGCTAAACTAATAGAGAGATCTGTGTCCTGAGCGCGATTCCAACTCCTATATAACAAATTCCTTATTAAATCCACAGAAAAGTAATTTACTAGTGGTTAGACTTTGGGTTGTACAGGGCAGCAGTCACTTCTGAGAAGTTATGCACGTCTGATGCAAAATTACAAAAATGTGTATTTACCACAGTGACCAAGGGGGCCGAGAAGCTCAAGTTAATATTTATATTTGGCATTGAACCCTATGCACAAATAGTGTCTTTGGCTGGGTGCAGCGTCCCTGTTTATTTTTAAATCCTTTTATACTGATGGTCCAGGTGCAGGGAATTACCCCTGCACTCTTGGCACCCCAGGTTTTGGATATCTCACTGTGCTGAAGAAGCTGCTAACAGGGTGTTTATCTCAGGAGTGCATCTCGGAGCATCCCTGGACAGCTGCTCTGGGAAGGGTATGGACTGTCACACTGTGGGTTTGGACTGTTGCCTGTTTCCAGGACTGAAGCAGGAATAGCTGCGATGCCATTGGGGTGAGTGGGATGCTGAGCTGCTGCAGAGGGGGAATGACGCTCCATCTGTCTCATCCCAACATCTCTGTCCTGATGTACAGCATGTACTGAAGTAGTTTGCTCTGGACCTCCCAGCATAGGCTGTGGCTGCCAGGTTGGCCCAAAAGGGTTGTGGCCTGTGCTCTGAACCTCCCTTCCCCGCTGCTGTGTCTCTTGTGCCCTGGAAACACCTGCAACTGGTGTCTCTTTACAAGGTTTTTGCCATTAAAAATCCACGTGGTGGGGGAAGGGTGGAAGGAAGTGTGTTAACAGGACCCTCTTGCAGATGGGAGTGCTCTCAAACAAGCACACATTTGGCATCAATGAGAAAGTGGCATCTTCTGGAGGCTAGGGTGGGAATTCCTTCAGGTGGATTTAGCACCTGCTGAACATCACTGTGAAGTTCAAATCATTTAGCTGGAATGAGTTTGGTTTGAAAACTTGTACCATGTGGGAGCCTAGAAATTCACTCCTTACAGTTTTGATATCCAGACTGCTGGAGTTAAGGAGAAGTGTTAAATAACTTGCCCAGGGCTGCCTTGCGAGGACATGAGAGCCCAAACTCCATTAAAAATGCTCAAATGGTCAGAGGGGTGCACTGCCTGTGCCACCTCAGTGAATTTTGAAGTTGGCAGGATAACTCACTGTGCTAACATCAGAGTGTAAAAGAAATACCCCCACCAAGGCACTTGTCCTTTAGTTGGACTGTATTTTCAGCCCTGACTTCTGCCAGTGGTTCCTGTCTTGGTGTGTTGGTGTCTGGAGAGGTCAACAGGGAAGTGCTGCCTGCAGGACACAGCATCCCAAAAGCTCTGGCTGGACCAGCCCACCGATGGCCATGGCACTTCTCCGGAACCCTCCATGACGGAAGAGACCCCAAACTGTGGCTTGAAGCATGTTTAGCAAACTGGGAATGATCACCTCCTGATGGATGTACGGGATTGAATGAAGTCATGCTGTGCTTGGCTTGCCAAGTTTTTAACACGTGACGTTGAAAGCATTATTTGTCGAGGAAGGAAGGTTTCCAGGGGAATTGATAACGAAGGATGTAGTAGGTTTTTGGAAAAAAACCAACTTTTGCTATGAAAACAGCAACCCTGAAACTTTTTTGAGGAGATAAATTTCTTTCTAAAAATGGGCCACAGCTCCCTGTTGTTTCCACAAAAACTTACCATGTGCCTGTGGTGGCTGTCACTCTGCTTAGCACAGCAACGTGGAGCTAAGGGAAACACCTGTGGCAGAAAAAGGGAGTTGGACCATGCCTAAGTCTCTTGCTGAGTCAAAATTTCAGTGCTTTCTGCCTTTCTGTGCTTCTTTGGTTCTCCATTGACCTTGTCCCCACACCCTCCATTGTCATGAAGGTCTGGTAGTGATTGCACACCAGGTCTCTGCTTACCAGACCCCACAAGCACTGCTGAGTTCCTCTTCCCACACAGATTCCCAAAGCAAACGTTACTGCTATAATCTAAAAGAGCAAAAATGTTTGGAAAACAGCAGATGCAATGGGAAAATGACACTTCCTACATGTGATAATTGTGCAACCTTAACTCTGCCCTTGGAGTATGTCTGCGTCTTGCTGTATTGTTCAGGAACTTGTGTGGTGAAGAAAAAAGTCATTGGAAGTCTGTCTGGGAATTAAAGTGGTTGGCGGAGGTGCAAGCAAGGGTTAAATTACCTGGGTGGGGATGGGGGGGCTGGGTAGAGTAAGTGGATTACATGCAGCTTTTAAGTACAGAAGGTGACTCTGTCAGCGTGATTTGACTGTTAAAATGGGCATCTACAGAGGGAAAAACTCTCTGTGGCTTGTGAGTCCAGATTCCTAAAGCTTTAATGCACAGGACATGGTTATGTTGCCTCCTGCCATGTAGGTGCCTATCCTGCTTTAAGCCACTTATATTGGTTTGCTTTTAAGTACTAATTTTCTTTTTTTCCCCCTTGTATTCAGCCATAGATTAACTTTGCTCAGACTGTCTCCATGCTCTCCCCACAGCCCCGCTCACCACTCTTTGAGCCCATGTCCCTCCTGTCTGCCCTGCGCCTTACCCGGGGGTGAAGTTTGCTGCTCACTGATGGGAGACGTTTGCTTGGCTTACTCACCACTGAGAAAGTGGGAAAGCACAGTGAAAAGCACAGTAGAAAAGCACAGTGAAAGAACATCTGCACTGCAAGACGTGTGGCTGTACCAACTTTTTTGCCTTCACTCATCACCCCTTGTGCCATCCTTCCTCAGCTGTTCATGGCCCCCATCTCCTCTGGCTGCTGCTGCTGCTGCAGAGGAAACAGCCCCATGCGAAAGGGGCTCAGCAAAGGCAGTGACAGCTCATGCTTGGCATGTCACCATCCCAGCCTGCTGTGCCAGCACTTCCAAATGCCCCATGGGGCTGTGGGGAATCTCAGGGCACGACTGCAGCTTTTTGGGAAATGCCATTTGTTGAGAATGCCATTTTTTGGGCACGCCACGTTTTGCCACCTCAGGAGTTTTGCAGAACCACAGCTCGTGCTTGGTGGAGCGGATAGATCACTGAGGGATTGATGGGAACATTTCTGGAAGCAGCACTACAGCAGTGCTGTCGAAACACCTTCGCCTCTGGGCGGGCCACTGCCCTGACCCCGAGCCTGAAGCCAGCTCACAGAGGTGGCAGCCGAGGCATCCGTGAGGGCACCAGGAGCCCGTCCCCGAGGTCAGGGCACGGAACAGGAGTTGCCTCCCGCTGCCCAGCCTCTCCGGTACCCCCAGCGCAGCCACCGGGCGGGCGACCCGGGTCTGGCCGCCCTTCCCCTCACGGCGCGGGCCTGCCGTCCCCGCCGTGCGCCGCCGTCCCGCCCGCGGCAGCCCCGCTCCCCGGGGGAGAGGCGGGCGACGAACCCTCCGAGGGGGCAGGGACGGGAAGGGAAGGGGCCACCCGCGGGCTGCGCGGAGCCCGAGCCCTCCCGGCGCGGAGGGGCC
>VZTH01011894.1:159663-249344 GCA_013397815.1 Aleadryas rufinucha | reverse complement strand
CCTCTCCGGGCCCGGCCCCGGTCGGCGTTTGTCGGCTGCTCCCGGCCCCGCGGGAGAGCGGCGGTGCGAGCAGGCGCTGGGTTTCGGGGCTCTGTAACATGGTTTCTCATGTGTGTGTTTTCTTTTTCTCCTCCTCCTCCTCCTCTCCCTCCTCCTCCCGCCGCCTCTCTTCTCCTCCCCAAACACACACGTACACACACACGCTTCCCCTCTCCCTCCCCCTCCTCAAGGCCGAAAAGGCAAGCCAAACCTGCAGCCGATGAAGGCTTTTGGGATTGTAGCGTGTGCACCTTCAGGAACAGCGCCGAAGCCTTCAAATGCAGCATCTGCGATGTCAGGAAAGGCACCTCCACAAGGTATGTCCGCACCTTTCAACGCGGCTTGTGCTCCGCGCTGGGCTGCGCCGACTTGTTGATTTTTTTCGCTGTTGCCTAGATATTGGCTGGTTGCATCCCCTCTCTCCCCCGATGTAGTCCCTTCTGTCCCCGTTCAAAAGCTTGTGGATTTTAAAAATTCTCTTTCAAGCTTTTAATTTGAGCTGGAAGACATGTTTTGTGGATGTGGCAGCAACCTGAATCTTTTTGTTGTTCTTTGCTTTTTTTTTTGTTGCTGGTGTACGGAGAACCTTTTGGAGATGTACAGCCAGCCAGAAACGCTCTGAATGTGGTTTGGGGCAGGTGGTTTCCTGTGGTTAGGGTGGAGGTTTACCTGTGTTTTCTACAGGAGTAGAAATGATTGAGGATTAGGGAGCAAGAAAAGAAACGGCTGAAGCTAAAGATGCCGTGAGAACAACTCCCTGCCTGAGATGTTGATCTCTCGGTGACTGTTGTCATAAGAAAGGAATCGGCTTTGTGCTCAGTGTGGGAATGGTGCCGGTTTCTGAAAGCTTTAGCTGTCAGGTCTCTCTGATTGCCTTGCTCTGAGAAACTGTGAAGGTCTTTTTGAGATGGTGAATCTGACATGGAATAGTTAATTTAATCGCAAAAATAAAAAGCCCCAAAACTTGCCAATTCTCAGTTAGAGGGTTCAGAAAGTTTGTCCTGGAGGTATCGGTTCACGCTAAAGCAGGCGTGTGGTGCTCTGCTTTTCCTTTCTTTTTGTGATTTGTTCTACCATGTTGATTTCTGATTTTGTTCATACTGTACCTTCCAAATTTGAGTTCCCATTGCGTTGCTCTGCCAAAGAAATAGTCTGTGAGGTTTCCATTGTGAAAGGCGTCGTTTTCCTTGAGTGCAGCTGTGTATTGAGGTGCTCTCATCAGCAGGCTGTTTGCATGACTTGGCTGTCTTGGCTTGATTGACAAAGGAGGTGAAAGCGTGTTGGGTTGTTATTGTTCGCACTGTGCTTTAGACAATGTGAAGTGCCTACATTTTTAATGGGGAGCATGTTTTCGGGCCATTGAAACTCTCTGAGTTACAGTAACAGAGCACTGAAGTGCTTCACTGTGTGTTTTGTGATGCACATCAGCTACAAGTATCTGTGCTTATTACAAAATGTACGGAGGTGTTGAACTTAAACCAGTTGTAAATAGCGTGGTTAGAGCATTGAGTAGGGTCGAGCTTTGGGACGGCAGTGTTCTGTGTGCACCTGGAGCTGATTCTTGACTCGTTCAGTCTCATTTTGTCGTGCAGCTGAACCTTCCCAGCGCGTTTGATTCCTGTGGGTTTCTGTTTCCGTGGCTTCCCCGTTGGCTCAGGTGGAACGTGTTGCTCCTGCAGTCGCCTGACCCCGAGCTGCTCCTCCGGAGCGTGGCCGTGCAGTCCCCGCACGCTCCCGCAGTGTCACACCAGTGCCTGGGTGTCAGTGGGAGGAGAGCCCTAATGAGATATAGAGCCCAGATGGGATGTATCCTGTATCAGACACTATTATTTTCGTTGGCCACCATGCTGCTGTTCATTTGGAGAGCAGCAGCCTGCTCTCACATGCCCTGACTTTTTTTTTTTTTTCTTTAAGATAATTTTCAAACTGTTTGTTGCGGTAGTAGGATGGTTTGTCTTTTAAAGGGCCATTAAGAGCAATAGCAGTCGATGATTTCAGGTTAAGAGCTGTAGCCTTACTTGCAGATGTGATCCTCGGGTCTAGAACATTGTAATTCTGTTTAGCTTTTAATGGACCCTTATGAATGGCTTCTAATTTTAATTCATTTAATTCATCAGCTTTCTATTCATTTTTGCTGCTTTTAAAATTGCTTTTGTTTGTAGAATTTGAGAAAGTATTTAAAATATTCAATGGCCCATCATGTCTTCTTGCATATTTGTATAATTTATGAATAAATATAACAGAAAGCAGGAGTGATTGAGTGTTGTGAGAGAGCATTGTGTGTTGGGAAGTTCTGGGAGGTCAGAGCTATTTGTGGTGTTACTTTGAATGTTGTAGTATGTGATGTACGAGTCAGTGCTGGGAAATTATTCAGAATTTTTTGAATAAATGACTGATGTAAAGATACTTAATGAGTTATGATTGATAATTTATTACTTGAAATATAAGGTGTCTGATGAGCTTGACTTTTGAGTTGCAATTTGACAAGTTGATGACACTTTTCCACAGTTAAAACTGCCTTACTTCATTGTGACTTACTTCAGTAACACTTACGGAAATTTATCAAACTCACTTTTAAAAAAACTCAACCAAGTAGTGAAAGACATGGTGAGGCAACTGTTTTTCATCAAATCATTGTGTGCAATCACAGCATGCCCAGGGGTTTTTTTTAAGATCTGGTATGACCTACTTCCCCCCTCCCTCCACTGTGAAGCCAGTTATTTGTTGTGGAATTTACTTTGGCTGATAAATATTCTCTGATTTAAGAACTAGTGAGGCCCTTAGCTAATTCTCACCGTGTGTATATTTTTTCAGACTCAATATAATCTGTTGATGTGTGGGAGGGGTGGTTGGCAGCAGTTAGAAGTTTTATCTTCTCTGGTCCAACTATGCCCTTTCCCTAGGATCTCGTAAAAGAAGCTTCAAACAACAGTGAGTTTTAGAGCTGACCTGCCAAGTCAAAATCATTGTAGAGGCTAAAGAGTTAAATTGCACTCGACTGTTTCTTCAAGGAGCTGTTTATAAATATTTCAGGTGCACTTTTAAATAAAAATTAGGTCAAATCCATCTCTGAAGAATTGTTTTGCAAAAATTACATTAAACCTGTAGCACTTGAATACTGGATTTGTTACAGTATGTCACTAACTTCCTTTCCTCACCTGGATTCTTGCTATTTTATGGTTAAACTTTTATTACTTTCTATTTAGGCAACTATGTTGATTTTTTTTTTTTTTACTTCTGTGAGGATGATGGCAAAGACACCAGCTCTGTTCAACACAGCACTCAGCTGGGTGAGATGATGATTTAGCTGGCTGGGGAGTGAGCAGTGGGGAGCTGTTAGCTGGGGTTTGCAGTGCCTTATCCCTTTCCTGGAGGTTTTTATTGGTGTCACAGCACAGGGAACTGGTGCTGGTCACCACTTTCACTGGTGTCCTGAGGCTCTTCTGGTGGTTTGCTCTGGTGTAGCATCACCAGCTCCTGCACTCAGGAGAAGACTGGAATTGAAACCTCTGCCGGGAAGTTTGCTCAACAGACGCGTTTTCCTTTCCAATATCCATTACTTCTTCAAACACGGAAGGAAAGTTTACTTTGGATTTCCTAAGAATGTGAGGGCAGGATTTGGCCTTGTATTTCCTGTAAGTTCCTATTTGAGGGTAGGTGATGGCTCTCTGTTTCTGTTTGTTTTTCTTAATGGCATTCTTGCTCCTTTCTTTGGTTCTCTGATAGTTTACATATATTGTGTTCCTGTACACCTCTTGCAACTTCCTCTCTCCTCCCAGGCAGGACTGTGAAGTGTTTCTACATGAGATTGTTTTCAGACTTCATTGTGAAGGAGAATATTTGCTCCCCTCCTTATGATTTCAGAGAAACTGGGTTTTGAAACTTTGTTTTTGGATGAATAGGTAAGCGGTGTGATGTGGTGGAGCTTCTCTGATGTTAATTTTTTCTCTAAATTTGGGATGAATATTTTCCTTTTCCAAACTCCACATCCTCTTATCATGAATGTGCCTTGAATAGAGAGAAATGCACTTAAAATCAGTGGAAAATATGAAAGCAAAAATTGGATGTCTGACATGCAAATTTACAAAACAATGGGAGCTTTTCGTACAAAATTGAGTTGAAATATGTGTCCTCTGCAAGGTATAAATGAACAAGCATTTCTGTTTTATTTGTTGCTAACACCTGTATGCCTGAAGTGCAGGGTTTGGAGTTTGCATCACGTGATGTGAATGTACACTTCATTGTGGAGTGCCCAAGGAGTGATGTCAGTGGTGCTTCACCCTTTTGCCATCCTTGTTTTTGAGGGGAGGCTGAGCTAAAACTGTTTATATTTATAAACTGAATTCTCTTGTATGGAACAGATGTCTCAGATACTGGCCTTTGTTTCTCTTTAGTTCTGCAGAAAATTCTCATGTTTTCAGGATCTGAACTACCACCCTGAAGGATGCAAGCTACTGTCCATGTCACCATGGAAAAGTATTCTCTTCTGCATCCAAGCTGAGCTGACCAGAATAGGCACCAGATAGTCTTGCTATTCCTGGAATGAGGAATCAGGCTTATGATCCTGACCTTCATACAACTAATATGTGCCCTGCTTATTTGCCATGTGTTTGCAGGACTGTTCTGAAAACTCTGGCAGTGATGTGTGGCTGTGGTGTAGGTTGGAAGCCAAGTGGTTTAATTTGGTTCAAGTTAGTTAGCTTTCACCTGCATTAAGGTGGGTTTTATTTAGCATCATAGCTGGCCTTTAAGTGGCTTAATTTCCATAAAAATGGAATATGGACCTTGGCTAGAAAAAAGCTGTTGTGGAAGCAATGTTGGTGCTTTTACTCTGGAATATTTGTTTTACTATTTGGCTGTTTATATCTATTGTTAAATCATCCCTGTTTTTCCTGTTAATTGCTGAATTTAAATGGCTGTTGGATTAGGAGGAATGAAGCATGGGCTATACCAGCCTCTAGTTGTGCCACTGTCTTCTGGATCATCCACATCCTGAGGATGTGTCCCCTCAGGGACTGCTGTTCTGGTAATGGAGGGTGCAGTGTAACTCAGCCTGGGTACTGCTGAGTGCTGGAATGCACAATACCTATTTGCAAAATGTTTGCCCACGTGCCAGGAGTTGTTGAGATCTCTGTTGTCTCATACCTTATTCACCAGCACTGCCTAAATGTAGGTGGCTGGTACTTTGTGGATTTGGGGAGCGCTTCTGTAGCTCTGGCAATCCCACCAGGGCAGAGGAGCCAAGGGCAGGAGCAAACACCATCTGACAAGCAGACAATGCTGATGGTTCACAGCAAACCCTGAATTCTGGGGCTGTGGTTTGACAACACACCAAGTTTGAATCTGTGACTTGTGTTGCAGGACCACATGTGTCTCAGCCACACGGCTTGGAGTATTGATCCATTATAAACTGACTTCTGGTACGGATTCATGCTACGCTTATTTTTTAAACTAGCATGGAGTTAGTCTCTGAGGCTTCAGCTGAGCAGATGAAGCTGTTCAGCTTCAGATCAGCTATTATCTGTCAGCCTGGTGCAAGCATAACCCTGGCATAAGATCTGTGTCTTGTACTTTGGCTGTTTGAAAGAAGTGAGAGTTGTGTCCTGATTTGCTCTTTGCGGTGTTTGGCTCTGGCATTAATGATCTCATTACCATCACCCCAGGATTTCTCTTAGATCTCGGCACCTCTGGGAAATCATTCTCAGCAGGGAGAATCCTCAGTGTTGACGTGCAGCACCAAGGCAATACCCCTTTGCTATGGCTGTCAAATTTGGGTACCTGAGAAGCTGTGGGTGGCAAATGCAGTAGGGAGTGCGGTGGTTCCTGTGACTCACTTTGCTTCCACCACTGTGGTTTTCTCTCAGTGTCCTACTAATGAATAATAGCTATACCTGTTGTTTTCCTTTCTTTAGTAGGGTAAAAAGATCTTTTTGTTAAAATAAATAATAAAATCTTCAGCGTGGATAAGGGGTGTTGATAATATTTGTGTAGATTACCCGTTTAGGTTAAGTAATTGTGGGTGGTAGGGTTTAATGTCAATCTCTGATTCCTCTTGGAGACTCTCTAAAGATCTAATGGATAAACTGCGACACTGAGCGTGTTAATACATCACTGATAATATGCAGCGTGGATATTATTCATTTCTCCCTTCCTCCCTAGGCTGCTTTTCTGGGAGACGGGAATCTAAATCAGAGTATGCATGTGTGTGTAGGAGGAGAGGGCATGCAGCTCCCTTTTATTGCTGCGAACAGACGTTGCGTCCACTGCGATGCTGACCCCTGGCTCCCAACAGGTCCTCGTGGGGAACTGGTAGGCAGAGGAATGTGGAGCAACTTTCTCTGCGTGCCTTTCTTAATTGCCCTGATTGTTTCATGTTCCCATCAGCTGCTGCTGCGGAGGGGCTGCTGCCTTTGCATGGCTGGTGGGTGTCTTTGCACCCTGATGTGGGATTTGTCTGGTAAGAGGAATTGGGTGAACTGGAAATAAGACAGTGTGCAGTCTTGCCTGGAGTGGTAGTTGAGAGGAGGGAAGTGGTGGATACAAAGTGTGGTTCCCTGTGGCCACCCTCTGCTCCTGTGGCGTCCTGGCTGAGTGTCCTGTGCTCAGTGTTGGTGTTCCCCAGCAGCGTGCAGCACTCTGGGACTCTGTTTTGGCTGAATTTTTAGGTCCCTGAAAAAAATCCTTTAGACCCAAGACCCTCGTGAGGGGTGAAAGGGGTCAAGAAGTGTGCTGTGGGCTGGATGGATTGTTTTGGCTGGCTACACTTGGCTTTTGTGCTGTGACTTGGACACCCCTGCTGTAACTCCAGGCGAGTTCACTGCTGATCTTGAATCAGGTGTTGCTTGTACTCCGGCTGCTTTGCATTATTGGTAGGCTTACTGTTCTTGCTGTGGCACTGCTCCTTTTCTTCCTGCTCCATTGGGCTTGAACAAACAGACAGGTGCTTGCAGGGTCCCTCAGTGAGGAACACAGAAGTTCACGGCACTTCTGGGCAGTCCTGCTGGCATGCAGGAATATGGCAGCAGGGCGAGACACGCAGCTCCTGCGTCAGGCAAAGCATGTGCTCTGCTTGTCCTTTATTTCATGTGCATCTCTCCTTGTCTGGGGAATTCTTTGTAGGAGAAAACCCACTGACCTATTTTGTGGGATTTCAGGTGGTTCTGTAGGTTAGTGGGTTCCAGTCCTGCAATGTAGGTCACTCGCAAGGTGCGCTGGAGTTCCGTAACGCATAGCTCTGACCTGAAATAAGATTCATACAGACTCTCTCTGTGGCTGTGTCTTGCAGCTGTACTTTGTCTCTTTGCACTGGGCTCTTTCTTCACAAAGTAAAAGGAGAAATGTGGGCATTTCCGGAGGGAAGGGGGTGTTCCAGGAGCGTTTGAGTATTTATTTAAAGTGTGCATGTTGCAGACAGGTAAGGGCAAATTTACCCTTATTACCACTTCATGTTAAGGGCACAGCAAAAAAAGCAGACCAGGAGCACTGAGTAGCCCATCCATGCTACCCTAAGCAGATGTCCAGGATTACAGGATACAACAGAAATAATGTGGAAATGCCTCCATTACTTTTATGTAAGTTCCTTTTACAGCTGACATATGCTAAATACATTGATTGTCTCTTTGTGCAGACAGATTTCCTTTACATCAACCAGAGCTCCTTTTGCACTTTTTTGGTACATCTGGAGGTACAGCCAGATCCTTAACATTGCTCTTCCCATAAACCAGCTATTAATTAGGAGCATGTTCTTTGTAGCAGAGTGCTAATTGGTACATCAGCAAAATCACTGCCTGTTAAACATGGGAAAGATAGTAATTCTGACTGGCTCAAATATAAGTGAGAGGGAAAAGCATCACTTCTCTTTGCTGGCCCTGTGGGTTTTGTTTGACTGTTCAGTAACCCACTGTATTCCAAATCATGAGAATCCCTACAAAATCCAAAATTAATTGGTTAAAACTGGGTGTTGCT
This sequence comes from Aleadryas rufinucha, assembly GCA_013397815.1. Taxonomy (NCBI): domain Eukaryota; kingdom Metazoa; phylum Chordata; class Aves; order Passeriformes; genus Aleadryas; species Aleadryas rufinucha. The sequence continues at coordinate 241,340 of VZTH01011894.1, read as the reverse complement.
TTGGTACTATTTTATTCCTGAAGTTCTCTCTGTGTTTCTGAAAGTTCAAAGTACACCCACAGCCAATCTTCTGTTAAGTAATACTGGAAATGCATGAGGAAAAGAGCCTGTAGGGATCTAAAATATGGATCATGAAACCAGGAGACCTGATTTTGAACTGTATGTGGTCTCTTCCCCAAGACGCTGACCTGGGATTGTGGACTACACCCTTATGCCACAAGGATCAACATACTAAAAATTTGGAGAGGGACTTTTTACAAGGGCAAGGGGAAGAGGAAGGACAAGGGGAATGGCTTCAAACTGAGCAGGGGGCAGGGTTAGATTAGGTATTAGGAAGAAATTCTTCATAGTGAGGGTGGTGAAGCCCTGGCACAGGTTGCCCAGAGAAGCTGTGGCTGCCCCATCCCTGGAACTGTTCCAGGCTAGATTGGAAGGGACTTGGAGCAGCCTGTGATAATGGAAGGTGTCCCTGCCATGGCAGAGTGGTTGGAACAAGGTGATCTTTAGAATCCCTTCCAACCCATGCCATTTTATGATTCTCTGGTCAGAATTTCCAAAAACTTTAGTTTTAGGATCTTACCAGATTGGTTGTCTTTAAATAAAATGGAAGCAAAACAAGTCAGTTTTGGATTTTGTTTAGGGCTAAACAAGGAATAAATGTTTAGACATGTTTTCTCGAGCAGATTGTTCATAGGGATTTCAGAGTTATAATGAATTGTTTGTAACATGCAGAGGTGCTAAGTGAGACAAAATATCTTGCCTGAGATAAAGCTGCCTTCTTCAGATTTATATTTTTGAGTAGACAGAAGTGAGACTGATCGTAATCTAAAATATTTTACCTGAACTAAATTATTTTTCTGCATGTGGAACTGTGTCTGGGTAATTCATGTGTAGCTTCGCGTGGTCGATTTGGGGAGGTGGACAGAGGATGCAGAACTGCTGAGATTTGGTGGCTTCAGTGATGTAAAGTTGATCAGAAAACTGCCCCATGAGTGGTGAGTGTGGGTTACTCCCTGCACCCTGGTCCCAAATGTGTAGCATTTTATAAATTATTGGGGTATTTATTAATGGACTAGTATTGCTCCCTTTTTTAAAATCTGTGTAGTAAATAAATACATGGAAGGATTTAAATTTTCTTTCACCTCTATTTGCAGGTGACAGTAGGGCTTGTATGATGTTAATGTGATTTCAACCTGTGTAAGAGATGCTGGAATTCACCCTTTAGCAAGTCAGCTAGCTAAATATCCTCGGGATGCCATTTTTAATCTGTATGATTATATTCACTGTCTGTGTTATAATTTGATCAAGAAATTTATGTCTGTGGTACGTTTCATTCCTTTGTTTAATGAAAAAGAATAAAGATCTAGTTTAGCAGAGTGATGTAAATCTTACTTGTCCTGGGTGGACAAAGCATGCTGATCTGTTCAGGTTGCTGGAAATGTGTGTCTCTGCTGAAATATTTGGCTCTCATTATATGTCTTGGAGCTTTTATTCTGAAAGTGCTTTCACTGTTTTTTTCGGAAGTGGCACTGAGCACTTTCTCTTCCTGAGATGAGATTTCAATAAGAGAGGCAATACATTGATGGATGATGGCCCTGTGATGGAGTCAATCAGCCAGTGCAGTCATTTGTCTCCTGGGGATACAGGGTAGAGCACATCATTAGCAGCAGAAGGGAAGGCTTTCCTCTGTAATGCTGATAGGGCCAGGGAGCTGGTTGGTGCCTGTTTGCTGCCATTGCTCCGTTATTACAGGTGCCTTGCAGAGAAATAAAACCATTTTCATTTGTTATCTATGGGTGTGGATCAATTGAACAGAAATACTTAATAAGCTTTAGGAAATGTTTGTGATTCAGCACAGTATTAGCAATTTGTAAACCTGCATCACGTGAAAATGCTGCCCATAAAAACAGTGAATTGTTCTGGGGGAATTGTGTGTGTCTTAGTGATTTTGCATACAAGTAGCTTGACTTGTGGAGAAAAGACTGGCAGCTGCCTGATTTGAAGGACAGTGGGTTTTAATTGGAGGAGAAGTGTTGAAAGGGAAGCCCATGGGTTGCAGAAGTTACTGCAGCAGTGTGAGATTGTGCTGGGTTTCTGTCAGAGCAAAAGGCAGAGCACGAGGCTGTCAGGGTGGGTGGCTTGTCCGAGGGACAGCTCAGGCTGTGCTGGTGTGTGGCAGCAGCACTGAGTTGGCTTCAGGGTAGCTTGGTGTGCTGGGCATCATCCAGCTTTGCCCGGGGAGGGTGAGTTAACCTGCAAACTGCTGTTCCTCCATGGCTGCTTTGCTCCTTTCCGGGCTCTTGGGAGGCATAGCAGTGATCCCATCAGGAGCAAGCATGGACTTCCCTCAAGGTGGGCAGGAGTGCTCCTGTTGCACAAGGTTTGCAGCCCTGTATTCTGTAAGCAGAATCTGTGTCCAGAGATGGTCAGTTCCAACAGGGCACACATGGAAGCTGTACATGGGAGGAAAGGGCTATTCCGAGTGGCTGCCGGGTGTTTCTGTACCCTCCAGCGCTGTGAGCAGGGGGCTGGCAGCTCAGGCACTGCTGCTTGTGTGGGGGAAGAAAAGTTTTAACTTGCTGTGAATCTGGACAGTTAGGTAACTCACCTGCACAGGTTTAGGTATTTGTAAAGTAAATTCACTGTGAAGTTCACATACAGCTTGTAGGAGGTAAAGTTCATTTTTGGGAAGCACTTTAGGTTCTGAAATGGCTTCTCAAAAACTGCACGTGAAGTCGAACTTAACAAACTATGTTTATCTTCCTTTCTCTGAACTGTATAGATAATGGTTAAAAAAAAAGAGCAAGGGCAGCCAGAAAGCAAGTGATGTTGGGCTGCTGGAACTGTGTAGTGGGTACTTTTTGTACACTTCGTGTCTCTCGTGTACAGCGATGTCTTCGCTCCTGAAGTGTGGGAGGAATGGCTCAGCTGTGTGGCACTAAAGGCATGGGGCTGTCAGAGTTGTGCAGTTTTACACAGGGGTTAGCAGAGCGAGGAACATGCTTTGTCATGAGTGTGGGAATACAGGGCTCTGGCAGCAATTAAGAGTCATTAATTAGGAGTACTTATTGCCGGATGTGAGTCAAGTTAGTTGTAAGTTGCTTAACTTCTGAGGTCAAGAAGATCTGATGCGTGAGACATGCTTTGTTAGTGTCCGTGGGACTCGGGCTGTCCACAGGGACGGGCTGGAATAGCAGAGCTCAAACTGTGAAATTTTGAGCTTCATTAGATGACTTATTGAGAGTGACAGTTTGGCAGCACCTCTGCCAGCTGGGACCACACATTTGCATTCAGAATTGTAGACCTATGAAGGGTTCCTTGAGGCTCCTGGGTTGCATCACCTGGGAATGTACAAGTGCACGCCAGGAATTTACACTGCTGGGTTGAGAGACTGAATCAGCGTTCAAAGAAGCAGCAGGGAAAATTTCTGGTAAGGAAAAGCTGTCCTGTCTCTATGAAGACAATGACTCTTTTTCCAATTACAAATTAACAAATTGATAGAAAAATCGATGACAGAACATGGGTAGAATATCATGCCCATGTGCTGCATACCTGCTCTGTGAATGCATGGGAGATCACACCTTCATGTTCAGCCTGTGCACTTAAAAAGATGTAAAACATGAGGACAGTCTCACTTCTTGTGCCTGAAAGAGGCATTCCTGCTGCCAATGGCCCAGCATGTCAAGCAAGTAATGGAAAAAGATCCTTAATAATGTACCTGTTATAGTTCTCAGGGCTTTCCCTAATGTGCAGGGACAGTGAAGGAAAGCACTGAGCAGTAGTTTGGGTTTATTTCCACCTCTCTAGGTTTTTCCCTCTTGCCATTTTTTTTGAGTTTTAAGCCAGACTGACTTTCCCGCTGGCACTCTGAATTCAAAACTCTGAAGTTGTACAGCTGTGTACTACGCACACTTGTTTATAAAAGCCTGTCACAAGCATGAGTGGTTTATTTATTTTTTTTTCCACAAAGGTGTAGTGTGAGGAGTGGGTTTACTTTGTCACAGGTGTGGGAATATGGACATTGTGCTAAGAAATGAGTTTAATAACAGTTGGTTGCTTTATTTCTGAGTGTGCCGGCATTTGCAAGTCTGTCGTGGTTCAACAGGTAGTTGATGCTTGGGGAGAATGTGACCTTTTGCCCCTTGAATTGATTTTTTGAGTCATGTCCAGAGGCTGCAGTAGTCAGTGCAGCTCTTTGCTGTCAGCTGCAAGGGCTGGATCAGGCCTCCAGGATCGATGTGTTGAGAAGAAAGGGAATAAGCTGACATGAAACTTAACACGGTTGTCTTTTATCATCTTGCTTTTTTCCAAGACTGTTTGTTCAGGTAGATGTTTTTAATAGATAAAGATTTGAGAAATGAGTTGTATTGCAGAGAGCCCTGAACAAGACTTCAGGGAATAGCGTGGTCTGTGTCCATGTAAGCAGAGGACTCCTCGGACTGCTCGTTGCTCCTGGTCTTCCTGGATCCTCTGAAGTTTGAACAGGGCCTGAGACTGCTACAATTCTGGATGTGGTTATTTTCTGTTTGGTTTTGGGTTCGTTTTTGTTTAAAGAGTGCATCTCAGTGACCGAACATTTTCTTGATTTCAAGCAGAATGAAACAAAATATCCAGAAAACCCCAAGAGATTTACCAAATTTTGCAGAGCTACCGTTTTCAATGAACCTCATCTACGTGCTCACTTGTATCAAAAAGATTATATTCCTTCTCCCTGGAGTTGTATCCATGTCTTTGCTTGTATAGCCAGCAGATTATTAGTAGGTAAGACAGGTCGATTATCGTGGCTTGCTGCTTTCCCTGCCTGTGCCAGTTCAGGGCATTATCGTTAACAGCTTTTAAAATAAGGTTCCTCCTGGAAGAATTGCTGGCTCCAGGCAGAAGTTTTCCAACCAGTTCTGAACTACTGGGACTGTCGTATTTTTTGAAATATTGTTCATCACTCCCCAGAACTGCTGCGAGTACACCTTGAATCATGCATAGCCTGAAGAGCATCCTGGGGGTAGGGAGACATAAATAATTGTTTAATTGCTCTGCTGTGTAGGTTACATCATGTTGAGTATATAGAAAGGACTGATTTTAAACAGTGTTTTACTGTAACAATTCTCTGAGTCTGAGATGAGCATTTATCCCAGTAAAGTTTAATGTGGTGGTAGGCAAGACATGCAAATATGTCTTGACTTGAGTTTGTTAATAAAAATGTTGCCAGTCTCTCAGCTTTCAAATGTTTGGTAATTATGCTAACTGAAGTCTTGAAGAGTTTTAAAAGGAAAACAACATTCTATTGGAAGGAAAAACTTTGTCATTAACGTGTACAAATAGTTAATAACTTTTTTTATGTTTCATTAGATTAATGAAAAAACATGTCTTCTGTGCTTGTTAGCAGATACAGCAGAAATCCAATAATGTATTAACATTACTTTAATTAAGAATACATTGATAATTCTAAAAATTCGTTTTTGACATCCAGCTCTTAGGCTTGAAATGAATGTCAGACTTGGGCTTTTTTATACTCCAGGAAAATATGCTCTTTTCTGAATACATGCAGCAAAAGCAAGCTCATGAAAATTAGTATAACAGAGTACAGCCATTGCAAAATATCATTACAGTAGTTAAGTAATTAGCCCACCGCATGACTTAGCGAGAGGGATAAATAATGCATGTAGAATTGTGTTGGAGCTTGCAGGGAAGATTCCGGCTGGCAGTGGCTGGGAAGGGCACAGGCACAGCACATGTCCGAGGAGGGTGTCTGCTGGGTCCAGGAGCTGATGGCTGAAACCTTTCAGTGCCTGTGAGGAAATGCAAACCAGACCAAATTTTCTCTTTTCCCTATAAATTTGAAGGTGGCCTTTGGGAAGAAGTCTTCCTTTGCTGTGTTAGCACAGCTCGGCTCCTGCTGCTTCCCAGAGCTGTCCCGTGGACAGCGTGTCCCAGCCCCTGACAGAGCTGTGGGTCTGGTCAGCAGGAATATTGGCTCTTTTTGCAGCAGACAGATGAGGGGTTTGATTTGTCTTCCTTTCAGCTAGAACTGAATATTCCAAATCTGTCAGTTGCTGTCAAGAGGATTGTACTTTGGATTAGTGAGCTCCTGGAAGCAGTTTGAATCATTGCAGTTAAAAGCACGCCGAACAGTGGTGTAATTAATAGTTATATAATGTACCCAACGAGCTTAGGAAGCCAGGATGTAACTGGGAAAGAAATACAGCCCCATGCAATCCCTGCGTTGCCTGAGGACCACTGTGCTTTTAAAGGGTGATGGCTTTTGTCCCAGGACCACTGTGGTCAGGGCAGGTTTGTTCCTGATGTGTCAGTTCCATCACGAGACTTATGGAGGCACCTTTCTGCACCTTTCCCCTTCCCTTCTTTTTCTCTGATGTCCTCATCAGGCCGTGGTCAAACCAAGAACACTGCTCATGTTAGGCTTGTTGCAACTGTTCTTTGCTTCTGTGTTTGCAGAAATCTTCAGCTGCTGTGTAATTATGGATGCCACATGAAATAACTCTCCAGCTCCTGAGAATAATACAGATTTCTGTTGTGGAGTTTTTGAATAGACATTTCAGGGCAATTATGCAATACCTTTCTGCTATGCAGTACCTGTCAGCCCTTAACCACTTGTGTTTTTAGGGGAGCTGAAATGGCTATTGAGCCTTCCAGAATAGTTTCTGCTTTGTGACAAGCTCAAACCTGTCAGGCAAAGCTGTGTATTTCAGCAAGGCAGCAGGTGAGTCTGTGCACCTCAGACCTCCTGTCTTGTACAGATTGGATTGGAGGTGCAATGCTTTCAAGGTTTTTATATTAACATCTGTGAATATCTTAAGCACACAGAGATGGTGATCAAAATTCTGAGGTGTTGCTCTAATTCTGGGTGAGTTTGATAAAAAAATAATGTAATTTTCTTCCTTTAGCTGACTGCTGAACACTTCAGTTGTCTTAAACCTTTGCACTCCACCATCTAAAAATGGTTTTTTTTCCTCTTAATTGTTGTGTAAGTGTGGTGTTTGGAGACATGGTTTAGTAGTGGACCTGGCAGTGCAGGGTTGGACTCTATCTTAAAGGACTATTCTAACCTATGTGATTCTGTGAAAAAGGGAGAATTTTGCTGGTACAGGACTTAGTATTTCTGTTTCTAAAAAGGTACCATATCAAATGTGATTGGTGATTGGTTGGTGATTAATTAGAGAGTAATTCTAATCTCTAAAAAGAGCTGCTTTATTTTAAAATGGGATACTACTGCTAAGCAAATGTAAGGCTGCCTGCCCTCCTGTTTTCTGTCTACGTTGCTTCCCTGAGTCGGTTTGCTCAATATTCACTGCCACTGACCTTGGATAATTAAGAAAAAAGTCTGCTGTTCTGAGAAGATAAATGCAACTTCTGTTTGGAATGAGGCTGATTAGCTCAGTTGTGAAAGTGTAATTTAATGTCTGTAGTTTCTGGCGGGATGGATGCTGCCTCTGCCAGGCTTGATGTCCCTCTTCTGCTCCCTGATACTCAGCTGAAGCTGTTGCTGAAAATCCCCTGGGCCTCCAGGATCTGAAACTTGCAGTGGACCGCTTCAGTTTTCAATGGAAACGAATTTAAGACTTCTTCTCCTTTCTGAATCACTGACACTTTCAGCATATTCCCAGTGCAGCTACCATGCTGCAGTTGTGCCCTGGGTGGGGGTTTGAGATTCCCGCTTGGAGCAGCAGCTGGAGCAGGGGTTGGTGCACGAGGCTGTTCCTGCTCCACAGCAGCGTCGGTGTCACTGCCAGCCCTGTGCGCTGGGGGCTGAGTGGGGATCAGAGAAACACCAGTGGAGAGAGAAGGCCAAATCACAAAAACAACAAAAAAATTAAGGAGAAGAAAACTTTTTTCAGATCCGTGAAAATATTTGTCAAAATTTGTCTGTTGGACAAGTCCCTTGCTCTCTTATTTTTCTCTGTGGTGCTGCTTGGGCTTCATTTTTTACTTCTGTGTTTGCTCCTTATGAGTTACTTGGATTGTTTGTGACTTAAAGTACCTGCTTGTTTACAGTGTGAAGGCTGTTTGTTTTTTAAACATCTTCATGATGATCATACAGTTGCATGGTGTTTTAGTGGGCTTTTTTCTTAGCCTAGATTTTCCACATGAGACACTTTACTGTATTTGATCAGGCAGAGTACTCCAGGCTGAAGATGGTTCATAAAGTTAAAGTTGCATTTTGGTGACTTTTTTGGGTTTGTTTTTCTTTAGCTGGTGCCAGCCTCTTCTTTAGAGTATATTCTCTGGTGGTAAATTGTGTATTTTGTCAGTTTGTCTTCTATTATTACATAGCGGGGCACTGTTCCTGATGAGGTCTTTGTGTGCTGATGTGGTGGCAATAATTATCAGTAAGATTTTGAATTGTGTATGGACACATCTGAAGCCACATCTGCAGCCCTGAAAATCTTCAAGCCATCATAATCTTCCCTCCCTACAAAGGTAGAAATTTATTTGGGAAATTGCATAAGACTTGTTATGCAAGCAGTCTCTTTTTAGCCTCTTTGTAAAGTGTATTAGAGAAAAAAGTGTTGTTTTCTTTTTCAAATTCAGGCAGCAAGTGGCACAAAAATCTCACAACTGAGATGCTTTAATGAAGAGAGGTTTTAATGAAGGTTGTGTTGTGTTTGGAACAGAGGTAAGGCAGAACTGCACGCAGCTCCAGCAAGTGTTCACACCTGTTCCCACAAAGAGATTCAATTCCTGCCGTGCATCCATTTCTGAGAAATGGTGATTGAGTGGGCAGACTGTGGATGAAATCAACATAGGTCTGTTAATTGAGATACATTTTTCCTGGAATGTTGCTAGTAAACAACTTCTTAAGTGAAATCTATCCATACCTTACTTTACGTCTCATTTAAGGATTTGCTGCTTACCTAGGTCATTTTTCACATGTCTCTGCATGTCCTGAAGTAACTCATTTTGTAGACATCTCTCCTTTTCCTCTGCAGGCTGGTACATGGCTTTGTTTTTGAGTTTCCCTGAGAATCTGGTTTTAAAGAAGAATGAGTGAAGTATTGCTGGGGTTGTAGGACACTGGACTCCTCGTCCACTTTACACCTTTAACTCCACAGTATTAAAACACAGTGTGGCTGCTTCCCAGCATCAAGGGCCTTATGAGTTTTCATTCAGGTTGTAGCTGTGTGCCTTGAATAAATCTGTTTAGTTGAAGAAGGGTTGTTTCGTGTAATATGTCTGAGTGGAAGAGTTACTCACTTGAACAAAAGAGACTTAAAATGAAGCTGTTAATTGTCACAGCCGGTGACTTTTTTCTATGCATTGCTGCCAGCTGAGAGCACTTTAAACTCCCATCCGAGGTATGAGAAGGCCCATGCCTCTTATCTGCACCTCCCTGAGTAAGGAAAGCAGTTGTTCAATTATTCTCTATAATTAGTGTGCTTCAGTGGGTAGGCAGGTATTAGTTATTCACAGCCTCTTCCACTGTCTCCTGCTTTTCCAGGAGTGTTTGCCTCTGTCCTGAGGCATCTGGATGAGCCTTACCTACCAAAACCCATGTAGTGGGTGGGCTGTTCCTAACAGTTGTGAAAAGGGGGAAGTTTAGATCAGTACAAAAAGCAGTCCAGCTGATACAAGAACGTCTTACCGGGGTTGAAAGGCTTTGAGAGATGTTGTGATTGCAATAATGAATGAAATATTTAGAATAACTTTTCCAGTTTTCTGTGGTTCCCATGAAAGCAGGCTTGCAAGTCTGAGGGCCTGTTTTTCAGCTTCATGGGATTGATTTAGACTAAGCTTATGTCTTCCTGTAGATATCATTGAACTTAAACCAGTGAATCATCACAACCTCAGTGTTGCTGCTGCTTTCTGTAAAATGCTTGTTATAAAGTATTGCAACATCCGAAAGGTTTCTCATCACTTGTAACCCAGACAGGTTTGTTGTGCGCCTGTGTGTGGTGTGGAGGGTATGTGCATATAAGATTAGTGTAGTTTATCTGCACAGAGAGCTTTATGGTCTGTAAAATTCTGACAGAAAACTTAGAACCTGTGTTATGGGAATGATACTCTCCTGTGAGTGGACCAAAAGGGAGTAAGTGACCTGATATTCTTGCTGATATGAAAAAAGAAATACAGAAGATGATTTTGTTGCTGGAACCTGTGTTATAAAAGCAGTGAGTGTGAAGCTGTTGTGGTGGTTTTTTGTTTTTGAAGCAGTGAAGAAATAGCTCGTCAAAGGCTTTGTGTCCTGGTTTTGCAGTGGGAATTGTACATGCTGCCCATTAACAGGTCAGCTCCTTTAGACTTTATCATTCAAGGTTCTCTTATAAGCTTATCAGGTATTTTATGTTACTTCATGTCAGTCATTGAGATGGTAGCCTTTGAGACAACATCTATTTAAATTAAAAACCCACTTTCCCAAGAAACACCTTCTCTTGGAGACATTTTTGATGAACTACTGTGATAGGAGTCTTTCTGCTTTGGTGAAACTTGTGTTTTAGTTGCTGCTGTAAAGAAAAGTGGACTTTTGGGGCAGATGGAAAAGCACATTGGTTTTTTTGCTGGCTGGGTGTTCCTGAGATTAGGAGAATGAGAGACCTGGGTATATACCTTAATGCAAGCACACCATTCCCAAAGGAAGTAGAGCACACATGAGCACTACTGGGGATGTTGAAATGAGCAAAAGATGTTTAGTATCCAGGTATTCTGCTACAAATGTTACTCTTACTTCAGCCCTGATCCCTCAGTCAGTCCATTGCCTGTGTAAGGCAAAAGAAGTTCACTTGGAGCTGGTGGAATTGGTGTCACTGAGGTTAAACTTCATTGTAGGATGTATTGTCTGAAACACCTCCAAAGTGCATTTGTCTGTGAACAGAGAAGCCAGATGCTTCCCAAGCATTTGGTATCTGTACCGGCATCTCTGGGAAATGTCTGCAGCCTCCAGGGAAGGAGCAAAGGATTCTCTTCCAACTCACGCTGGTAGTTTTTTAACCACTGTGTAAGTAGCATTTAAGCTACATCAGGCTTTGACTATGTAACTTGTTGCTTTTTCCCTCTTCACCTCCACTACCTTCTTTGAGCTTAATGTGACACTTGGGGTCAAAACCAGGAATTCTTTTCAAGGAAGCTCTGAGGTGATTTGCTACCTTTTCCTTTAGAGAAGGCTTGAAGCTTTTTCCAGGTTCACAAGGACACGGCTATCTGTGTTTCAAAGAGCAGCATGGAGTGGCTGTCAGGATCAAGGGCTGCTTGTTGGTTTTGGATGGAGCTGCCTGCCCGTGCTGCCCTGGCTGCCACCAGGAGAGGGAAGAAGCTGAATAAACAGGGAAACTGTGAAATAAACAGAAACAAAACCAAACCAAGCCCCTGCCTCGGGGCGTGGGCTCAAGTCAGTCAAGAGGGCTTTCTTTTGTTAAAAGGAGGCCCATAAAAGCTTTTCTGCTTTTGTTTTTGTGCCATAATGATAATTTCCATGTGTTTTTCTCTGGTATTTGATTGCTTTCAATTTCTTCCGAGGAAACTTAGTGGAGAAGCAAAGATTTATGTTATTGCAGATGAAGGGGTTGTTTCAACCTTTCCTGCCTCACACACCCCAGTGTTTTTAGAAGTGACCATTTCAGGTAGTCAGCTTAAGCCTGCATGTTTTTCCAAGTTGCTACTCGGCTTTTAAAGATGTTAATAGATGTTTTGGGTTCCGGATCAGGCTGTAAATACTCATGCTGGGGCTTCAGTACTCAGAACCTTCCTCACTGTTCACCCTGAATGATAAAGCTGCTACTGCACTGGTGCCAACCCCTCTTTGTGGGCTCATCAAGGGGGAATAGGTGGGTTTGGGAAGCAGGAATGGCAGGAACAGGCAGGGCTGTTTCATGTAGGCAGTGCAGACAGATGGGGAAGGCTTGTTTGGTTTGAATCCTGGCACTTGCTGCTGCTCTAAGTGACCCCGGAGATTATGAAAAGCGATGGTGATGAGAAATATTTTCTTGTTTTTCCTCTAGATGGTTCATGTGTGTGTGATTACTCACAAAGTTATGCCAACCCCAAAGCTTATGCTCTTTTACTCCCCAGTTTTGGTGCAGAGTGCGGGTAGGAGCTCCTTAGGAAGTGGTTGCTCAACTCTGTTTTCCGCAATGCGTTCGAGTAAAAACAAGGTTCTGTTTTTAGCTTGCTTTAACTTGGAAATTCTAGTGATAAGCATTTAGCTGCACAAATCCAGTAAGAAATTAGAGGAGGAAGCAGCATAACATAGTAGAATCCCACTGAGTCATTTTTGTAAATCTCCAGAAGCGAGTAATTTCTCTAATCTGGTAGATGTGCATCACCAGTGGGGTGTAGTCCCAGAGCTCAAAAAAACTTCCCCTGTAGTTCAGTGGAAATAAACCCTAACCAAGGGGTATCTTAATAAATACACCTGAGACTGAGATGCCTGGGTATTGTGATGCTGGGAGCTGGATGATTCATTTAAACCAGAACCCAACCCAACACAGCATAGTAGTGTCTTCCCTTTAGTTGTTTTGTTACCGTGTTTGCTATTCTAAAATAATTGGTCTGTGTTTATTAGCACAAAAAAAGTTTGTCATATGTTGTCTAAAAATCCCTGTATTTAGTTACATAGTTTGTAGTTTTTATCTTTCCCTGCTCATATAATTCACAAAATATCTGTAACATGACATCAGATATAAAGTAGAAAACCTTGGTGTGTCAGGGCAGTGTGTGTTGTCTGAGGAGATTGTAGAGGATGTGCCAAGCTGTTCTTGAGCTTTCTGTTCTCTTTTGTTGTACAGAGGAAGTGAAACTTCAGCTGTATTCTGAGTATTCTTTTCTTCAATTTCCAAGTAAGATCTCTGCTGGCTTCTGTATTTCATTCATCTACAAACCAGTTTCACTTTCATGACACTTCTTAGTTACACATGATGGTAAATTTGCATTTATTTGCTATTTGCACGTTGTGTGGTATTTCCTGTTGTATATTCATCCTGTAAGAATTTACAGTGGGATTTACAGGGCTGATGCATTGTCTCACACCTGAAAATACCTCAGTATATCTTTTATACAGAAAAATGCCCAAGCCTCATTTCTTTCTACCCTGACTAATTGCCAGGCATAGGGACAGTTTAACAACAATCCCTTAAATCCATAAGCGACAACTGACTCAGTCACAAATAATTTTTGAGCCCGTATCTTTGAATTTTCACTGTCGTTATTTAGTTTAGCAGAAGGTAGGTTGTATAAAAAGAAATTACTCAGATCTATATTCTTGATGTGCAGATTTTGAGTCATTGCAAGACAACAGTCAAGTGAGGATGGATGTTTTGTACGAGAAAGCCTTGTATTGACTCTCCAGCTTTCGTTAAAGGATCGTGCTAAATGCTGCTGTTCTTACCTCAGGTATTTGCCTCTCGGAAATCACACGGTGGCAAACACCCAGACACTCACTTCTGTACGTCCTTTTCCACCAGTGCTGGGAAGTGAAAGTGTTGGGAGCTGTTGGCCGTGGCCATGCGCGCGCCGTCGGGGCCTGCTTCGCCCCGAGCCTGTGCAGATGACAGAGTGCATTAGGCTGACAAAGCCACACGTGTTGCGGGTCAGGCAGGCTGCCAAGAGCTCCGCGCTCGGCCAGCGGGGAGAGAAGCATTAGGAATCCCAATAATCCACACATCAGTCTCTGTGTGCTGCCTGGTCAGTGGAGACCGAGCAAGTGAGCTGTGGAGAGATTGTGGGTATTAAGTGGGATGGGTAATGAAAGGCTGTGTTGGCGCTGATGTGAGAGTCTTTAAATGGAAAATGACTTTAAATGATGGTGCCAGGGCAGTTGGAGTGATTTGCCGCTGGCGCAGGATCACAGTGTAACCGGTAGTTTTCAGTGAGACTAACCACTTCTCTAGGATGGAACACCAGAGTTGTTTGGAAGAATTAAGAAGAGGGGGAAAGGAACTCTTCACTGAATTCGCTTGCTCTCCCTCCTTGGGACTTGTACCAGACTCATGGCAATTCAGGGTTTTGGTTGGGTGTGTTTGTGTATATACAAATAAATACAAGCCACGTGAGTATATACAAAGCTGCAAAGTAGGAGTCATCAGGATGAAAACAGTGGTAGGACAATAAAATCAGCACTTTATGCTCAAGATTATCTTATCTGAGAACTTTCTTGAAAAATGAGTTTGTCTGGACAAGTAGTTACCATTGTTATCCGCAGATCAGAAGTTGGCTTACGGAGAACTCGGAAATGTTTCTGTTGTTGTAATTAGTTATTCCTGGCTTTTTGTTGTGTAGGAGCGCACTCCCTGCTAGTTTTATTTACAAAAGTAGTTGTGTTGCCTTGTCCTACATCATTCTAGGCACATACAGGTAGCTCCCACTGGTACTCCAAGTGGGAACCAAAGTTTACTAAGTAGCTTCTTCTAAGGCTTTCTAGCTAGTGGGAGGAAGAACTTTCAAACTGAGTAATGTAATATTGTTTCCTGGCAAATTTTGAAACCATCTGGGTCAGTTCCTCACGCCCAGGAGTAATAATTCTGAAAGCAAAAGTTTCTGTGCTGTGGGGCTGTGGTGTTCCCACGGTGCCTGCACAGCAGCTATCGACGGCAGCCTGACTTTCCCTGCGGCTTTCCCGGGCAGCGGCAGCGTGTGCAGGATTGCTGGAGCTGGACACCCCCAAATGTCACTGGTACATCTGTGTTCACTTATCACATTGTGTTTGGAGAACACAATGGGCAGAAAGAGCTCCTCTGAGCACATGGTGGCCTTTTGAAAACGCATGTCTGCCTGCCCCGTCCTTCAGAGCGGCTTTCATTTCTTGGCGCGTTTAGAAAAAGCAAGCTGGGTAATGGAGCAGTGGGGTTTTCTCTAAACCACTGGCAGTGACCTTTTCACTGCTGATGGTGCTGGCACAGAGGTGTGAGGGAGTAGGTGGGGTACCACTTACTGGTACCAGTGGGGTCGGCTCCCTGTGCTGCTTCCCGGGCAGTGTCTGCCCCACCTTGGAGCAGCCCTGATGTCTCTCTCAAAGTGCACGGCTGCTGCAGGCTAGGGCTTTGTCATAAAGCTGCATTCCTGGCTGTTCAAGGGCTCTTGAAATGTTGCTTTCATATGAAAGGAAATCCTATCATTGATGTTCTTTTAATAAAAAGGAGGTTTGGCTTGCTGGAAAAGCTCAGTTTTTGCTCATTTAGGTAAAGCCTGCAGTGTCTGATGTAGCTGAATTAAAATTACTGCCTTGCTCAATTGGCTTTTTTTTTTTTTCTTTTTTTATGGCATCCCTAGAGATTTAGGGCCTATTAAGTCTATTCAGAATCTGTTGTAGAAATGGTAGTTTCTCATTTTGCTTCTATCTGGACTTATCTCGGTTGGTAAATGATAGAGAAGTCTTCATTTTTAAGTGTAGAGTATTCCAGTGTCTTGCAAGCATAGCAGAATTTTGCTCTGATAAACCAGCCCACGTATTTTGAGGGCACTTTGCGAGAGTTGCTTAGTAGAAATTCTTTCATGGTTTTTAAGAAAAACCATTGTACCTCTCTGTCCACTGGTTGGGTATTTAATTGATTTGTATTTCTCAAACAGTAAATATTACATGTATTTAAGCATTATTCTCCAAATTCTGGACTGATGATAGGGGATCAACTTGAGAATTTAACTGACATATATGTTTTTTTGTAGGGAGCTCATTTTCTCCACATCTGTCCTTATTCCATGTTTTCCAAGTTTGGTCTCTCTCCTGCTGTGATTTTGAAGTGTGAGACTTGAGTATCCCAAAACCTGGAGGCAGACGCTCACAGATGGGACATGTCAAGCTCGATTATACGTGACAATTTCCATTATTGGTCAGGATTTCAGTGTCTGAAACAGAAATACATACACTGGCAGCAGTGATAAGGTACTTTTATAGCCCCAAGTCTGGTATTCCTAGTTTCTAGCTTTAGTGCTAGAAACTATTATTTACCTCATATTTTTGTTATTTGAATTTATAATCCGATAACCATGACTAGTTGCTACATTTTAAATTTTTATCAGACTCATTTATCCCCTCATGCTGCCAACTGCACTTTGTTACTCACCAGGAAGTTTTGAGCTTTTCTCAGGATTACACTTAACTTAATAAACAGTTAAATAAGAAGAAGTATTTTAAGTAATTGTTTTTGTTGTAAATCTGTGTATTTTATTATACACATCTTGGTTGCTGCCAGCTTTATGAACTGTTTTCAAATTTTTGCTAGTGAGAGCAGCTTATTTTTGTCAAGCAAGTAAAATGGCCTTAGTTTTATCATCATTCTGGTGCTTGTAGGCAAGTAAATTTTGTGCTGAGATCAGTGATTTTCCATAACAACTTTGTAAGTCCCTGTAAATCATGGAACAGTTGGTATTTTGCAGTAAGGTATGGCCATAGTTGAAAATACCAGAAGCAGCTGCATGATAAATTTTACTCCTTGGGTGTACAAAGTACTGATTGGAATTTGCAGTGATGGATTAAACTGAAGCTCCAAGTATATCTGTGATGGGTCAATAGCACGAGCAGGGCAGTTGCAGTAAGTTTCCAGAAATGAAGCTTGTGCAGCCCTTGCAATGTAGAACTAAAATTGTTGGTGACCAAGGAAATTCGTGTGCCTAAGCAGAATGATTTTGGAATCCCAAGGCCATCCTTTCAAGTTTGGGCTCAGGATGATCTTTACATTTACAGTTGCATCTCATTTCAGTTGTGGTTTTTGTGTGTATTCACACAATTTTTCTGCTGCTGTAGAACTTCTTCCCTGTAAATGCAATAAATGAATAGGAAGCAATGCTCTTTGTGGAATGC
Organism: Aleadryas rufinucha; assembly: GCA_013397815.1. Classification (NCBI taxonomy): domain Eukaryota; kingdom Metazoa; phylum Chordata; class Aves; order Passeriformes; genus Aleadryas; species Aleadryas rufinucha. The sequence goes on along the minus strand of VZTH01011894.1, from coordinate 224,599 downwards.
ATAGCCATGGACCTAACTACTGCTGGTGGTAGAGGGCAAGGAGGGGAGTTGTAAAGTTGTTTTTGTTCAGCTGGAATTTAGGGTGATGTTGCAACTGGGTGTTGATGCCATTTTAATCTGTTACATATTGTAAGTTTTGTTTTAAGCAGAAGAGATGTATTGTGCTGCATTTTCTTAATTTATGATTTTTTTTAAATGGACCATTAAAAAAATCTTCATAGGTTTTTTTTTTTTTAAGCAAAATAATGGAGCAAGAAATCATCTGAAAAATTGTATTTCTGGCTATGTACTTCTGTCTTGTAGAGTCATAGGATCCTGGAATGGTTTGGGTGGGAAGGTACCTTAAAGGTCACCTTGTTCCAAGCCCCTGCCATGGGCAGGGACACCTTCCACTAGACCCGGTTGCTTAAAGCCTCATCCAGCCTGGCCTTGAACACTCCCAGGGATGGAATATTTTGTATATAGTCATGAATCAGAAGTAGTAATTTTGTAGTATTTGTAAGCATAATGAAGTTGTGATCACTTGGACAGTTCTGCTTCCCCGTCAAATGAGACAAAAATGCTCTTAAAACGTGGTAAATTTGGTGTTTTGCCAATTCTTTACTAATTTTACACTAATTCAGAAGTGTTTTGGACTCCTTATTTAAGGAAATGTTATTTTTTTTAAATGAAAGCAGAAAAAGCTGTTTCACACATTTCCCCACTCTACTTCTTAAAAGATGTTAGTATTGGAAGTTAATTCCAGCCGATGAACACAGAACAATCCTTATTAAGAGTACACAGCTCTTCAGCACTGTCCTGCTGGGTGTGGTGTGTGAATATATTTATTCATACACACCCAGAGCTCCTGCACTGCCTGCTGACAGGGAGCTGTGCAGCTGGGCACCACGCAGGTGTGGGGGCTGCAGCTCCAGGGATGGAGCTGGGGCTGGCTGGGAGCATCCAAGCAAGCCTTTTCCAGGGATTTGGACTAGTCAGAGACAGCAGTTGTGGGATGAGCGTCTGCTGAGCAGCCTCGGGGCTTTCTCTGGCACTCATTAGTACAGATTAGATATGAAATGATCTGCTTAGATGGGTGCTACAGGTGAGCAGGCAGGTGAGGCTGCCAGCACCGGCTGTGCTTCCAGGCAGGCTTCTCCTCTGAAAGGAGGAACAGCAGCCTTTCTTCCAGAACTTCAGCATGACTTTTGTTTTGCCTCCTGCAGACACAGTAAGTTAAATTTCACGGTATTAGCGCTTAAGTAAACGTCAGGCTCAGTTCCAATAACTGATACTCAGCGTTGTTACTCATCATCACTGCTATTTTCAATCCTCACTCTGGTAGCAAAGAAGCCTGAAGAGCAACTTCTGTTTAACTCTTGCTTTTGGCTCTCTGTTCTCCAGAGTGTACAGAAGCTGCTGCCTTGAAACTGCTTGGTATCAGGAACCCTCCACAGAGGCACATCAGGATAAACCTGGGGTCCAAAACATGTGCACCATACAGTGTTAGATATCTCTTTTTGAGTGATTTTATACTGTTCTGTGATAGGCATGGATAAGGAGCAGAGCCCATGGGACTTGGTAGAACAGATCCAGGTTTGTGGTTGCCCAGGTTCAACCCTTTCCAGTCAGAAAACCTGCTCTGTGATTTATCAATTTCCCTGTGGAAAAAAAACCAAAACAAAACAAACCAAAACAGAGGTCAAATGCTTGCAAAAATGCAAACAGTGATGCTTCTCTGCTGAAAATTTTCCAACAAAATCCCAAATAGCCCCGTCCTCTGGCTCAGGGCTCCTTTCTTGCTGGCAGCCTACCAGGTCCTAAGTCCAGCTGTGCAAGAAGCACCATATAAGATGTTTCTTAATTTGATAGGAGGTGAATGGTCCAGATTCACGTTCATGTTTGGATTTGTGGTGGTGCCAGCAAATGGTATTTGCAGTTTTCAGTTCTGTACTATATTAGAATGGATGTTTTGGGGAATTCTGTGAATACTCTGCTTTGGGGTGGCAAAATTCTGGTCAAACTGCTTCCAAAAATATAGCTGTGACTTTAGACTTTTGTAATGGGATTATATGGAACAATGTACATTAACAAAGAACTGTAAAAGTATTGGAAAACCTATAACACTGTGCTGTTGAGCAGTCGTAGTTAAATAGATTATAGAGCAATTCTGGGACTCTCTTAGAAGTGAATTTGCATGTTTTCACTAAAAAAAAATCAGAAACGTGAGCTGCAGAGTCTGTGCAGTGACAACTCTGGGAATAAGTCTCTTTTATTTATACACTTTGATTTGTAAACATGCCCAAATATTTAAAAATAAGTAATGCTGAGGCTCCTGTAGCGAGCAAGAATTAAGTATTCTTTTTACAGGCATCATTCATAGTCTCAACTCTCCTCTGGTGGCACTGACCAGACACTTCCCAGCAACCAGGAATGCCTGTCCTCTTCTGTAGATGCAGGTGACAGCTTGCATTTCATTTAATAACTTTCTTATTCTTATTTGATTCAAAAGAAAAATGGGAAAAATAGAAGAAAAGCAGGTTTTCATCCAAAAAGACAAAGAGCTGGCAGCTTTGTGTGAGCCCAGTAAATAACTACTGCAAAACCTTTTTAAAGTTTACAAACATAAAGATGGGATGGGGTGTGGGGGGGAAAGGATTGTTCCATCTGTGAGAAGTGACCTGAAGTCCAAAAACCTCTGGTGGACAAAAAAAAGTTGAAAACACTCTTCTGAAATGTGAACAGCTCAAGGTTTGTTGTCATGGCCGGGAATAGTTATCAGCAAAGCTGAGGCTTCTTTATCTCTGTTGCCTGTTCTTGACTCTTCCAAGGAGGTAGAAGACAGGGGCTGGGTGGTCGAGGAGGACTGAACAATTGAGCAGTTTTTGGAGGTGGCTGTGCATGTTTAAATGTACTTAGTTTATTTTATGACAAACAGTTGCTTGCTTTGTGTGAAGCTGTTATTTTCTTTCATGTTTTTTCTAAAATATTCAGACTTATACTCGGAGTATTTCAAACATGTTGCTGTGCCCAGCACCTGGGGCCCACAAATGGGTGTTCCTTAGATGAACTTCTGTATTTTTAAACATCTGTCTTACAAATAAAAACACAGTGCTAGCACATCAATGTTAAAGGAAAAATCTGTTCTTTCAGCAAAATATTGCTCAGTCACATACTTCTTGCAGTTTGTCCTTCTAGTCTTCTTTTACTGTTGTTGTTTTGTGGTCCTGAATCACACGGAGAACTTGAGATAAATGTATACAGCTTCCATACTGCTTTGCAGTTCTACTCTAAGGACAATGTGTCCGTTCATCCTTGTTCTTGTTGCTAAAAAGGACCATGTGGTCATCACAAATGAGCTGGAAAATATGCATGTAGGAATGAGGGCTCACCCTATCATGTTTATAGCTTAATTTCTCCAAAGCTTTGGTTGTTCTAGATGTAAAATTCTTTTGAGGGAATGTTAATTTAGTTTGTGCTCATGGGTTAGTTTCTAATCCTGCTTCATGCTCAGAAGGATGCTTGTTGTATTATTGTTTTGGCACTAACTGTTTTATGAACACTGTAAATACTTTTAGTCTTTTTTCCTTGTTTTCCTTTGAGCAAAGATATATTCATGTGTGACTGGGGTTATTAAAATAATCATGTATTTCACACTGCACAGTGCATGAAACACATTTTCTCAAAGAACCGCGGAGCTGCGCAGAGGTCGGCTGGTATCGCCACGTGCATCAAAGCCAGAACAGCATGAAATTATCCAAATCCTCCCTACTTCACGTTACATGAGGCTTTTGACTCTGAAATCCCACTCGATGCCGCTTTCATTCTTCTGATAACATAGTTGTAGGGAAGTCAGAGCAGTTGTAATTAGATCCACGTTCCTGGGGATTGCCGGAGTCCCTCAAGGTCTGTGTTGCTGTAGGAATAAAGCCCAGTCACTTCCCTGTTCCGTGGTGTCTGCAGGAGACAGGTGCCTTCCCTTTTCTCAAGGCAGAGGGGCCAGAGAAATCCCAAACAGATACAGAAATTAGAGTGCCATGAAAAATGAGGTGCACCTTATCCTCTGATATCCCTCTTGAAATCCAGGTCTGAGTAACACTGTGTTGGATGTGTGGTGATTTGTGCTCTGCACTCCTAAGCCTGGTTGCAGGGGTTATGAGTGGAGCAGCAGAATTCCTGGGTGTCCGTGCTCTGGATTTGGTTCTGAGACAGGCTTTAAAGGGCAGCGTTGAGTTACAGAAGGAAATGCAAGTAGTAAAATACTACTTGCCAGAACCTAAAAGTTACAGTTTGCTTTTAAATTTTTAATTTATTAAAAGAGCACAGCAATGTAAGGAGTGAGCCCTTCAGAAAAGTCCTGCATTTATTCCACTCCCTGTGAGTGAAACATCCCAATGTCACTTCACATGGCAATCTGAGGGTACAATATTTGCATGTAGTGTATATATATATTTGTATATTTGCATATAGTATATATTTACAGGCACAATGTTTCTGTGAAGTCTGTTACTAAAAGGCAGTAAAGATTATTTGTGTGTATCATTTATGGGAGTTGATGGTGAAGAGACCCAGGTGCCACAGCCATTCTTAGAGCAGACAAATATATTTCAGCTTTTTCATGCAGCAGCATGTCCTTGCTGCAGAGGTCATGAGTTGTGCAAATATCTGCTCCTGGGATGTAAACTACAGTTGAATTAATGTGAAACAATTTATTTGTCTATACATAACTTCGAGAGAACAGTTTAATTTTCTTTAATTGCTCTTAGTTTTAGAGGAGGAGAAGACAATCCTCTTCATGTTGTAAAAAGAAAAATGATGTGCATTTGTTTGTCACATCCGTGTTGGATCTTTACTGAGTCTTTACTCAGGCTGTCACCTAAGTTAGGGGAAAATTGCCCAGGCAAAGCATAAGTTTGCTCTCATAAAGAAGTTCAGGTAGGAGAAAACACACCTATTTCAGATACTTGCATTGAAATTTAAAGAACTAAGTCTAAGTATTGCATCTCTTCAGATAATTTTTGAGAAGCTGATCTTTTTAGCTGTGAGTTGTGAGTAGTGTTGATACTTTCAACCTCATAGTAGCTTACAACATAGCTATTCCTTAAGCATGAGTGCTGGTTAGAAAGCTTGAAGAGGCTGTGTTAGGGTTTGACTTTTGTCACTTAGATGTATTCTCTGTGCACCTGAACACTTTAATGTTGCAGAAAGTAAACTGATGAGAAAATTTTGGGATAAAAAATGGCTAATACTTGTTTCTGTAGCTGTTTATTCTTAAAAATAAAGTTCAGAAGTAGTTGAAATTTTCTGTTCAGATTGTTCTGCTTAAGTGATAACTACTTTAATATAATAGTAGTGTATTTGGGTTGAAGCATTCTCTTTGGAGGTGGCCAAATAAATCATTTTTGGTAGGCAGGGAAACTTGGAGTAGGTTTTGGATGTTGCAGCTGCTTTACTCAATTGTGGTTCCTATGGTTATAGTTTGCTGTGGTTAAAAATGTGCTGCTCAACTTGCTTTGCTTGGCTTTTTAGTAAAGGGCTTTTAACCAGTGTGTCCTGGCTGTTGTGGCAGTGTGGGCCTTACTTGAAGGATTTTATTACTCCTATTATTATTATTATTATTACTATTTTATTATTACTATGCCAGTTACTTAAATTACCTGGTTTTTACCCTTTTGCTAAGCTTGCTGCTGGCATGGGTGAAATGGTCAGATTAGGAACTGGAGAGGTGTTGGGTTATTTGCATTATTTTAAGAAGTCTGTTCTAGTAGTACAGCAGATCTTGAAACATGCTCAGTGTTGATCAAAGTCTCAGCAGCTTTGTGCTCCTTCCTCATGGCAGGAGGGACCCCATGAGCAGGGCTGGCTCTCCTTCCCACAGGATCCTGGCTGCTCCCCGCTCTCTTCCTTTCCAGTTTTGGCTTTGCCCTCACCAGCAGGCCATCCTGGTGGGTAAGAGGGAATGTGTAAATATGGATTTTGGAGAAGTTATGCTGGTCAGGTCAGTGACTGGCCAGAAAGTGATAAAACTTAATAAATGCAGTGTGCTGTCACAGGCACAGATAAGGAGCAGAGGAGCACGGGGCAGTGTCTCCAGAGGAGTGCTTTAAGGCTGGTCCTTTTGCCATTCCAGCCTTCTCTAGGGAAATACGGTGGGACATATTTATGTGGGTTTGGTTTTTATTTTAGTTTCCATTTTAAAATTTGTATCTCTGTTCAAGCAGTGCAACGCTCCTGCAACAGGAAGGACAGCTTGGCAGCTGCAGAGGTTGGGCACAAGGCTTGGAAATCACATCACAAGCAGCACATCAGAGTTGTGCAAAGTGGGAAAACCTCTCAGATTCATGAATTGGGATTTCCTATGAATGGCTCAGGTTTCTGACTTAGCTGGTTGTGTAAGCAGCAAATAACTGTAAGTCTGGGCAGAAGTGGCAGCTTCAAGCAGTGGGGTTAATCATGTATCATCATGCAGGGAGATGGTATCTGCCCTCTCTTTGAAGATTTCTTGACATTTTATCTTTTTTTCAGTAGGTGGTGAGCAGGTTGCTTGACACAAGTTACTGGTGTCAGCTTTTAGTGTGGTTGCATCAATCTGAAAATCTTTTCCATGTAACCAAACCACTTCTTTTTACGTGTTTATTCTCAGTCATACAGACAGAAATTGCTGTGTACTGGATTTCAAGGATGCTAAATATCTTCACTGTTCTGTGGAACAGGTAACTGCTTGATGTGATCTATAAAACGTTTCAGTATCACAGTTACTTAAGGCTGAAGACCAGATCATTGTTCACTCAGATGTGTGTGCAGATTGTAGCATCAGCTGAGTTAGTTTCTGTGTTGGGTGAGAAGTCCAAATGCCAGGTGTTGAGATGGGTCAGGGGCCTGATTACAACCTGTTGCATAGACTTTATAATAATCTGTGGTAGAGAAATGAGATACTTAGGCATATCTGGCTTCAGTAAGAACATCTTGATACCATTATACAGGAAACCAGTACCAAGAGAGACTTAGCAGATATTTGGATTTTCCCATGACAGGGAGTAGAAATTCTGAGTGTTCCATTGTGTGTATCATCTCTCAATGCAAATGTTATGTGTAAGCAATTAATGTTTTATACTTTTTTTCAACACATCAAACCACTAAGTAGGTGCTTGAAATCTCTCTAGATATTTGTAGTAAAAGCTGGGTGTGGGTACAGAGCTCTGCAGCACAAACCCCTGGGGTTCTGTGTGCTAGCTGTAGAGCTGATGGTACTTGGGTGCACCTTTCACTGACAATCTGTTGTAGTCTGATCTAAGTGCAAAATTTGAGTTGTATTTATGAACAATTTAACAGCTCTGGACAAGCCTGAACAAGTGTTGCAATTAGTATTTGGTTTATTATGGACAACTAATGGAGTTGATTACCTCTTTTTGTTCTTCTCCCACAAGCTGAAGGGAAGTTGAAGGGATCAAATGGATCATGAATAGTCAGAGTATTCAGAGTATAACTTGCTTTGTGATATGCCGGAGGGGAAGGTTTTTAGTTGTCAAGAGAGGGCATTAGAGTTTGGATGAGGAATGCAGCAGAGTCAAAGGTACCAGTTCCTGTGGGATATGTGAGGATCAATAACCAAGGTATTGGTTACATGTGCAGCTCCTCTCTGTGTAAGCCATAATTTGCAGTGGCAGCAGCCTTTGAAGGGCAGTTTGCTTGTGGTTTTTGTCTGAGCACGCTGGGGACTGCAGACAGTGGTGTGAGGACGGTGTGTCGGAGGCTGGCACAGCCGATCCCAGTGCGAGTGTGAATGCCCACTTGTCTGCTGTGCTGCTGCCAGCCGGCTTCGGGCCCGGCCCGCGGGACAGTCAGCTCAGCTACCTTCTCTTGTTCTTTGTTACTTGTGCGAGGTTTGCTGCTGCTGAACCAGAAGCTCATTTGAGAAATTAAATTGAAAGATATGAAGGAGGCTGATGTTTATCAGGAAACTTTTTTGTCACGTTCTGTTCCGTTTCTTAAAGTGTAGCCACAGTGCATGGCTGGCAGCTTCTTGAAAGCTGCTTTTTCACTATTGTCCCCCCGAATTGGCTGTGATTTCATGACAGAGATGAAGAAAGGGAGCATTATACTTAAGAATGTTAGATGCTAAAACCTGATGAAACGGCAGTTCAGAGTATTTCTTTCTTTTAACGTTTCTGTCTTGTTTGGTTACAGCAGTAGTACTTCACATCAAATAAGGACATCCATTTGGTTCTTTAAGTGGAGTGTTCTTCCCTGGTTGCTGAAATAAATCTTCATACTGCTCTCAGTGTAGTTATTTTTACTGCGTAAAAGTGACTATAGCTCTCTCTTTTCCTTGTCATTATAGAAAACCTAGAATAAACTCTCAGTTGGTGGCACAACAAGTTGCCCAGCAATATGCAACCCCACCACCACCTAAGAAAGAGAAGAAGGAGAAAGTGGAAAAACAAGACAAAGAAAAACCTGACAAAGAGAAGGAAATTAGTCCAAGTGTTACAAAGAAGAACACTAACAAGAAGACTAAGTAAGTTTGACGGATGCAGTATTAAATGTGATGTGATTTCAGTAGCATTGTGCATTGGTTAATTGTGCAGTTAAACCAACATCGTAATCTCCCTCTTCCCTCCAATTCTCACAGACCAAAGTCGGATATTGTGAAAGATCCTCCTAGTGAAGCAAACAGCATACAGTCTGGGAATACTACAACAAAGACCAGCGACTCAAATCACACTTCAAGGTAACTGTAGACTAAAGTTGAGCCTGTGGTATCTGAGAACTGTGTTAAAAAGCAAACACTTCTTTTTTTGATATACGAGCACTTGAACACTCTGCTAGTGAGGACAGATTCAGGCTTTGGAAATATTTATTCTGTTGTCCATTCAGTTTTCATTTGTCTGCTAAAATAATTGTACTGTCAGTTGGGTAGTAATGCTTTTGGCTGTAAACACAGTGGGGGAAAAACATTAACCAGCAATCGTATCAAATTCTTATCACTTCTTGATAGCCGTAACAAAGGTTACTTTTTTACTTCCTTATCCGTAATTCAGTCACTGTAATTGTCAAGATAATTTTCCAAGTATACAGGAACTAAGTATACATGAACAGATTTGCTGGGATCTTGCTATCAACAAAAAGCACAAATGGCTGGTTTGATATTTGTCTAAGTTTGAAATGAGCGTATGGAGAGAGGTTTATTCCTAGTCTTCTTATACTGTTCTTCCATTTCTTAAATCAAAAATTCAGCACCACAGAACAGTTTTTATATTATTGAACTTGAGAGCTACAAGAGGCAGAACTGAACTGGGTGCTTTGCCTATGTGGGCTGTATAAGAATTGCATCTCTCTTTAAAATGTGCTGTAATAAGTGTTCCATAGTGAAGTCACGTGAACTGAGGCAGTATTAGCTGCAAACGCTTGTAAAGCACATGGGAAATATGGTGGGCACTGCAGGTGGCATTCAAGTTGGCAAGGTGTGACTGCAGAAAACTTCTCTTGGAAGTGTTTAAATAATAGCATGAAAATCTTTAATAAGAGGGAATATCCTTTGCACAGTAACCCACTGGAATGCAGTGAGGGCAGTGTGAAATCTGCTGTGCTACAAGACTGAGCTGTTTGCAGCTCAGGGGACTGCTGTTAACTCTTCCTCAGCCCCCAAAGAGAGGCAGCTTTATTGCAGTGACTCTTTTCTTGTCCTATTCTTTAAATTGTTTTTATTTTGAGACTTAGGATGCAGGAGACTTGATGCACTTGACTAATGACATAATATTGAATCGAGAGATTACATCAAATAATTGTTTTTACTCATTAAAGGAGTCGCTCTGTCTACTGCCAAAGTATTTTAGTCTGTGTTTTGTGGCAAGCTTTTGTCAGGCCTAATTAAGCCTTAATAGTATCAGGTCTAGCTAGGTATTTTTAAAGGATACCTCATCTCCTTTACTACTTAAACTGTCTTTTTTAGTCTTTTTTTTGTGTGGAACTTTTCTGGCAATTCACTGTTCTCAGGAGTGCTGTCAAGAGTCTTTTTCTGATTTTTACAGAATTGCAAGTTTTTTTCATGCCCAGATTGCTTAACAGTTGTTTTGGGTTTTTTTGTAAATTGTCTTCTAGGGCTCTCTGGATTTTTAAGAAATCCTGTTTAAATTTCTTGGATACCATGCCTGTTTCTGACAAAATATCTTGGTTTATTCCATGCCTTCCTGTGTACTTTCAGATTGAATGTTTTGAAACACTTCACTTATTTGGCCATAAACCTTTTTCGCTATAAACATGAAGCATCAGGGTGTTTAATTTTGCAACATAATATGAGTGGGCCAATCCCTTTGCCTTCTATAAGAAGCAAAAATTGTATGCATGTGTTGAAGAGATGGGTGGTTTCCATCTGTGCCTAATCAGCTCTTTGTACAGGGGAAACCCTGAAAACCTCCCAGAGAAATGGTCGGAAGGCTCGGTTCTGAAACTGACAGTGTAAGTGGGACTGTGGGGAAATCCTGCACCTCAGCCCTGCTTCCCACAGCCCTTCCACATTACTTTGTCATGGCATTTAAGGATGCATGGGCAGTTCCATTTTTTTCTTTCTTTTTTTTTTTAAGCTAATTACAACTCTCAGAACTGCCTTTTAATGAGCAATAGCTTTCGTTCACGTCCAACCCTGTAGGAAGGTGGAGGCAGCAGGCTCTGTTCCGGTATCTGGCCCAGCATTTTGGCTCTTTCTGAGTACAAGAGGAAACAAATGACCGAGGCAAATTACAGGAAGAACTGGGTTTCCTAGAGGAACTCAGGGCTCAGGGAGGAAAATACGTCCTCGTACTACGCTTCCGGGAACGCCGGCGGCCGTGCGGGGGATCTGCCGAGACGGTACCGGAGCGCCGGCGGAAACCCCAAAACCTGCTGAGCCAGCTGGCCTTTCTTGTAAGCCGCAGTGGAGGTGGCATCATTTCATCTCACCCGTGGTTAGGTGTGCAGCTTGGCAGCTCCTGCGAGTGTGCCTGTGCAGTGTGGGCGCCTCTCCCTGCCCTGGCAATCCAGAGCACAGCTCTGGGCTTGGAAAGGCTGATCCCGGAGCAAAGGGGCTGCTGCAAGTAGGGGTTTTACTGACTGTTAGCCCAGTGCAGCAGTGCTTTGGTTTTTTGTTTGTATTTTCTGTCTATTAAAAATGATTTTCCTGTGGTACTTGTTACAATTGCAGCAGCCTCCTAGGTTAGATAAGAAAATACTATTTTTGGTGGGGTAACTTCATTTTTGGTGAGGAAGTTTGCAGAAATACAATTGTTCTATTTTGGAAGCTGTACATCCGTCCTCAATGCATTTTTCTGTTCTGTCTGGTTCTGGAATACCACTTGGATAACTGCTACTTAAGGACTTTCTCCTTGTTAACTTACCACTGCAAGCCATTGAGTATTCATGGCGGATAGAAAATGAGCTTAATTCCCTCCTTTTCTGTTTTACTGCACTAGCCTTGTGTGCTGCAAGTGAGGAGGAGAAAAGGCAGAATGGTTTAAAAGCTGGAGCTTGATCCCAAAGTAAACTAACCTTCCTTCCATCCCTCTCAATAAGGCAGCTCTCAGCAAGCTACTTTTCACTGATGTATAAAGACTCTCCTTTTTAATTTCCCTATTGGGAATATTCCGCTGCTTAAGCCTGACCCTTAATTAGGAGCAAAAGCTGTAAATTACAGCAGTCGCTGCAGCTGACTTGGAATTTGCTGGTAGCTGGAGGAGTGTCCAAGGCTTGTTGAAGCAGAGCTTTGGACCAGCCCGTGAAATGTGCTTCAATGTCAGCTTCCTAGAGCTTCGACCCTTATTAGCTACATTACTAATTGAATGATAGCACAGCATGCAAATTACCAAGATAATCCTGAGCAATAAATACCAGTGGACTCTTTTCGGGTGGTTTGTATTTTTTTTCCCCCCTTTTCTTTCTCCCCTAACCAAAAGCTCTGTCTGCAAAAAATACCATTGTACATTCTGGATTTTATTTACAATAGCCTCGATTCCAGAGGGAACATTTTGAGCTATTTTATCCATAGGCTGATTGGGCATCTGATTTGTATAAGCTCAAAGCAGCTGAAAGAGAAGCCAAGTTGTCCCAGTGCCTGTGTTGTTTGCAGCTGCAGAGTTCCAACATGGGAATGAAAGAGCCGTGGCCGCATGCTTTCATGTGGTTTTGTATTGCAGAGTCACAGCCTTGTCTCATAACATCAGGGCACATGATGAGATGGTGAATTTAGATAAGAGAACTCTTTCATCTGCCCCTTGGGGAGGAGATCCTTCGCTCTGTCTGGCTCCTGTCCTCTTGGCTCTGCTGTGGTGTCCTCCTTTCTGGCAGGGTTGGGTTAGGGAGAAGCCTGCAAGAGACTCCCTGTTCAGAGCTCTGTGAGACAGGTTGTTCTCTGTGGCTGAGTGTGCTCTGCAGCCCTCAGAGGCACAGGGAGCCTGGCTGGCACGGGGAGCAGGTCACACCTTCATCCTCTGCTCTGCAGCACTCACTGCCTGCCCGGGTTCTCCTCCCAGCCACTGCCATCTGTGCAGGCAAGGGAGCACAAGTCACACCGAGTTTGTTTTCAAATGCTTTTCCTAATAAACTTTCCCTTTCTCATTTATTTTTATCCTTTTAATAAATGTCTTCTCATTCATTTTAGACCCAGACTGAAAAATGTGGACAGGAGTACCGCACAGCAGCTGGCAGTCACAGTGGGAAATGTCACAGTAATTATCACAGACTTTAAAGAAAAGACTCGCTCTTCATCCACGTCGTCTTCTACAGTGACCTCCAGTGCAGGATCAGAACAACAGAATCAGAGCAGCTCGGGCTCTGAGAGCACAGACAAGGGCTCGTCCCGTTCCTCCACGCCCAAGGGGGACATGTCGGCAGTCAACGACGAATCTTTCTGAAAAATTGCACATGGAGTTGTGGAAACTATGGATCAGGGTATGAAATTCAAACACTCCACCTGCCCACGCTGTTCAAATCCTGGAGAGCCTCTTCTGTGCTTGAACACACTTTCTCGGACATCGACCTCTTACTGATGCAACCAGGATAAATTCTGCTTGCCGTGGGCATCTGGCCACCAAGGAATTTCTCACCCTAGCGATTACTCTTGACACTTTTATGTATTCCATTGTTTTATATGATTTTCCTAACAATCATTTATAATTGGATGTGCTCCTGAATCTACTTTTTTATAATATCTGCTGTGCACAATTTTCCATGAACATGACAACTTTTTGTTTTGGGGTAGGGAGTGGGTGGGGTGGGAAGGGGGCTTTATTTATTGCATTCACAAACTCCATCCTCTTTCAACATATCCTTCTTAAGTTCAGTTCTTCTTCCAGTTATACTGTGTACTATCAGTTTTGATATAAATTATATATAAATATATATATAAATAAATATATATAAAGGGTTATTTGAAACCAATACATGGAAACGCTGGTGCTTGAAACACTGTGAAGTGATAAAACAAATTAATTGAACAGTTCAAGATCTGGGACAGTCCCCTTCTGTGAAAGTACTGAAACTGAAATGGAACTGGTCTTAGGTGAAAAGTGTTCCTGAAGGTTTGAATCTGCATGGGACCTGTTCTCTCTATTGTTCCTTCCCCGTTTCTTCCCTCAGCAATGGCTAAAGTGTACTGGACACGGTTTTGATTGTTACAGCTTGGGCTCTGAGATGAGAGAGGATTGCTCCAGGTAGCTGTGTTTCCCCTAGGGTTGCTCAGGTTGGTGATGTGCAGGTCCATGCCCAGCTGGAGCAGAAGCATTCCCAACCAGACTGCTGGTGTTACACCACGGATCCGTGTGTTTGGTAACGTGAGCACGGCTGTGTCATGCACACAGCCAGTCCCACACGTGTTGGTGGTGTTAATGAATTCCAGCCAGCAGCCTCAGTGCCCGAGGTAACTAGAACTGGAGTGGTTGCTGTGGGTTGAAGGCAGCAGGGAGCCTGGGAGCAATCCTGAGTTCAGGAACCGAGCTGGTGCTCTGCTCGCTCCAGCCGCGTGTAGGTCGGTGCTTGTCAGCCCTGTTCCCTCTGTCCCATCAGTGCAATTGGCGTGGCTCTTATCCTTGAAGTCCATCTGTATCCCAGAAGTGGTTCCTGAACAGCATCTTGGCCAGTGATGGGCTTGTCAGCATTTGGACACTTCTGAGTCTCCTGCTGTGGGAGCAAAAGTAGGGAAAAGTTTTCATGCTGGCAAATGAGCGACGTGCGGCTCATGCTCATGACCAGCATTTCCTTCATTCTTACTCTAAAGCTCTCCAGACTATAATTTCTTTTCCTGGCCTGTTAGTGTTGCTTTACAGTTTACCTTCCATGCATTATCCTGCTAAAACACTTGGCTGAAGAGGTGAAACAAACTTTTTTTAAAAAGCAAAACAAACCCCAAACCTCTTTGGCTTTTCATCTTTATTTAGTGGCCCCAGGGTGCTTTACAGTAATTTCAGGTGCAGAGGCTGTGGCTTCATCTGACATCAAATGCATAACTTTTGGGCTCGATGAAAGAGGGCCACATTTTGACAACTTTGTGCCTGTTGTTACATTGTGAATTATTTGCTTGGCAAGAGAAATCTCTGTTTGTGGAGGCAACTGATTTAAGATTTCTTTTAAAATTGGTGTGGTTTTGAGTAGCAGACATAGGTTCCTTTCACACTGGCGACAGAAATGTGTGAGGAAGGGATCTCGTAGAGCCCCTGCTTGAAGGCACATGCAGTGTCAGTGCCTTGGCAGCAGTGGTTTTATTCTGAATATGTTAACGTGGGCACCCCAACTTAATTCTGCTTATATTTGCAGTATAGGCTGTCTTTTGTAAGCATTTTTAAAAGTATTAAAGAACCAAAGGAAAACAGATGCTTCCTATGAGCATCAAGACAATTTATTATACATAGTTTTAAATACTATGAATATCTCAATCCACATTTTAACATTAGTGGGATATTGCAAAGACATTCCTTTTCCAGTTTTTACTATTCCTTTAAGGGTCTCAGGGAGGGTAAACTGGTCAGCCATATTTATTTATTTTACTGAAATGTATTGGAATAATTTTTTAAGAGAGATTTTTTGAAGATGCCCCTGAACTTGTATATTTTGCACTGCTTTATAAATGATCCATTATCAATTAGGCTTGCGTGCATCTCGGCCGTGATCCAGCCAAGAGCGTGAGCGAGTGGCAGGTCCCGCTGGCCTCAGCAGGGCTCATTCTGGTGCTTCAAGTCAAACCACGTGCTCACCTTCTTCGCTGGATCTGGGAATTTGTGCAAAAAAAGAGAAAAAAAAAGCATTGAGTGTACCAGGAAATTGCTTCTTTTTCAAGTGAAACTAGACCTGTAGATCAGTTAAAAAGCTTTAACGCCGTACCCAGCTACTCGTGGTAAAGTTGGTAACATCTGTCCCTTTGGCGTGCCTCCTCAATGAAGTAGCTTGCTATAAACAAATGGGAAAATTTCTTTGGAACAAGTGACCTGTAATTCTGCATTCAGTTAGGAAGTGCTAGCTAAGCATTGAACCCCCCAGCCTCATCCGTAGCTGTTGTGTTGTGGGTTTGAAGGACAGCGTTTGCTTTCACACTTAATTTCCGAAGTTGGCGTCCCTGCGGCACCTCAGGCGGGGTTCCCTCCGCGCCGTGGCCGTGGGCCAGCCCGCCCTTGGTGGGGAAGGTGTTCCAGAACCAAACCAAGCAAACACTAGTGTAGGGAAGGACCAGATTCACGGTGTTCAGTGGCACAGAACGCAGGTAAGTGAAGCACAGTGTTACGATGGCAAAGTTTCGACTCTTACACAGACACACACACACAGACACCGACACAGCTTGCCTGACTCGCTCAGTTGACGTAGTTCTGCAAAGGAAAGGTGACAGCGTTTTACACCACCAGGCTATTTATTTGAATTGGAACTTGGCTTCAAATTGGACAGATCGAAAATTTGGCAGCAGCTTCTGTGAGTTTATTTCCACTGAGATGTTTTCACCTGCCTTACCAAGATCATTCTCAGTCTACTTTTTTAAGCTCTACCATAAACTTAAATTATTGAAAATTTATTAATTGCTGACTATATAATAACCTTTGCTTGTATGTAACCGAATGGTTTTAAGAGCCAACATTTAGAGTATGACAATGGAGCTGAACAGTTTTTAATGCGCAAGCAGTTCTGTTCTTGTGTATGACTTGTAACCTTAATTTACTGTGTAAAGATGGTTACATTATTTCCTTAGCTTTGTTTGTTGGAGACAAATATAGAATGCTTGTTTAAGTATGTCAAAACATAATCTTATCTTGTGGATTTTTATGTTAATGTATTATACGAGCTCTATTTTTCATTTGCCCAGAAAGACAGCTTGTATAACGCTTCTGAAAGTTTTTCCGCTCTGTAAAGTCTTTAGAGCTGACAGTCCTGTTAGGTTTGTTTTAATCTTCATGCTAAAGTGTCAATGGTGGTTTTGTGAACTGGTCAGAAATTCACAGGTCTTAAATGTTTTTGGGAAATTTATATTGGACACTGCTCTTTGTCTAGCAAATAAAAGATGTTAATATATTCCTGTTACTGGCATGTGCACGACTGTTATTAGAAGCCACTTTATCATTTTCCTGCTTTAAATAGAAATGTCTATTTATGAATTCTGCTTGTAGTTTTTTCACAAATAAAATAGTAAAATTTAATTAAATCTGAAAGCTCTCTTTTTTGGGAGATGCCAGTATTCAGAAAAGGTGGAGAGTCGTGTTTTTGGAGCAGCTCCTCAGTGTGTACGGCTCGTTCCCGAGCACCCACTTCTGCAAACACAGGTTGTGCCCATGGAAAACCTCAGTCAAGCGAGTAAATCCAGTTTGTTCCCTGGGACTCACGACATGGAGAGACTTTGTGGCAGATGTGTCTGCAGAATTTGGGTTTCTGGTTCCTGGAAATAATAGTTTTCCCCCTTTCTGTAGCTGCAGGAATGGCGAGACTTAGTGCAGAGGATTTAGTGAGAGCCCTTGGGAGTTCCTTCGCCTGTCTTGTGCTAACGAAGTCCCAGGAGTAAATTTAATAAAATGTAATTGAGAGTATAATTGTATTTTTGTAGCATAAAAATACTGGTATTTTGCAAGCAGTGTTTTGGTCCTGTGCCTAGGAAACAAGGTGATGTGAATTACTGTGCTCTTTCTAGTTCGTGTTTCCTCTCCACCACCCGAGATGGGAGATGTGTGATGTAACTCTTCAAATATGAAGTTGAAATTTGAAAACAAAGCAACGGGTAAAATGCCAAGGGGACAAAACCTTTTTCCTGGGAATAGGAGGGCAGTTCCTAAACGAAAAGGCATTTGGATTCTTTTATGTGTGCTGGGGGAAGTGTGTGTTACAAACGGAGGTCGCTTTAGAAAACCCCATGTGCAAACAGACGCTCGAATGCTTTTGACCTCAGCTGGAAGCGATTCAGGTGCCTTTGTGCCAAGAATAAGAAGAAACAGGAAAGGTAGTGGTTGTTCTACAGACCCGAAAAGCACTTGCTTGGCATGCTGAGGACTGAAAAGAGGAACAGTCCTTGCCTTGAAGAATGTACGGTCCCTGTCCTCAGCTATGACCAGCCAAAGGTGCCAGAGCCGCCACGGGGGCAAAGTGTAAGAGCTGCAGGGAGAGGAGGAGACAGCCTCAACTTCATCACCTTGATGCTTGGATGTGAAGGCAAAGACTTGAATGGAGCCAGCAGAAGACTTCCATGGCAGTGTTGTCTCCCTCAGAGCCTGCCCAGCCACCCCTTTGCTGGGATTTTGGATGACTGCTCTGGAAATTCCTTGCCTTGGAGCCACGTGAGCCAAGGGCCACCTCCAGTGCTGGCGCTGCAGTTCTCCCTGCTGCTGGCTGTCACTGTATGAAGATGATGCAGTGCTTCACTCGTGGGTTTGTGAGTCCCTCCAAGATGCACATGTTCAGCTTCAGGCTGGTGTCTTGCCTGGAAGCAGGCTGGATGGATTCCTACAGCCCCACTTGGTTGTTCAAAGGTAAACCTGAGTCTACTTGCTATAAAGACAGCAGAGCTGTGAAACTTCACATGTGATTCACAAACTGACGAGATTACAAAAAATCCAAAACAAACGGATCTGGAGAACCAGCAGGATCTGGAAGGAAGAGGGAGACTGGCTGCGTTTTGTAACACCTGGATGCCCTCGTGGCTTTTGTAGTTGTAACAAGGAGAGGGAAATGTCAGGTCTTTCTGCCTGCCTTTCTCTCGGCTGTTCCTTGAATATTTACGTGCCCAAGTCTTGCTTGCCTTTGCTCCTGCTGTCAGCAGACACAGCGAGGCTTGTTTGCTGTTTTCCCCTTACGATGATGGATTGCTTGATATTTGTATGGAGCCTTTTTCCAGACAGGGTTGGGGCTGATGCTGAACCCATCTAATAGGAAGACACTGGAAACTTCAGCCGTGTTTTCTCATTGTTCATTCTCAGCAGAGAAAAACCTGCGTGCAGAGATCACCAATAACATCAAAGGCTGTTTCAGAAATTCCTAATCAAAGCACTTCAGACCACTGCAATTATCCCACTTGCAAAACTCCCCCATGGCAGAGCATGGAAGTCTCTGACAGTGAAGAGCACTCTATGCCTAGCTCTGGTCTGCAGTTAGTATTGATATTAAAGATAAAAATCCTGTCTCCCTGCAGCCAGTGCTGCACATCTCAGCACTTGCCTCCAGTCCCCTGTTGCTCCTCAGACAGGGATCACTCCTCGCACAGCAGGAACTGATCTCGCAGCCCTGGCTGTGCAGGAAACTCGGAAGGCACGAGCCAGTTGTGCTTCCTAGATGAGGAATCAAGAAACAAATACTCCCTTGTTCTCCTCTGTCTCCATACAAAAAAAAAAAAAAAAAGAAAAAAAAAAAAGATACTGCTCTCCACCATGACTGTTTATTATTCCCAGGATACTGGAGATTTCATTACTTTCTAACATTCTTAATTTTTTCCAGCTTCTTTTCCTTCATCATCAGGAGTTGTCAAAAGTGTTCTGACATCCTTAAGAGGCTGTTCTGCTTCCCCTCTTCTCCAAAACTATTTGGAGAAGGATTGAAAACTGCACAGTGGCAACTAGAGAGTCCCAGTGTGAGAATCCCTGCTGTTCCACATCCCTGTCTTGGCAATCCTCCCTTCCTCCTGCCAGCAGGTGAGGCAGAGGCATCCAAAGCCGATAGTCCCTTAAATACTGTGAAATTCCCAGTGTAATACACACTTGGTAACAGCACATCAAAAGCTTTTTAGGAAGCTTTTTAATTGGCCACAGCTACTGGAGCTGGACAGAGTTTGAGGAGGGAGATCTGAAGTGTTTAAGCTGCTCTAAGTTGCTCTCAAGTGTTGAAGAAAAACAAGTTTGGGAGCTGAATTTGGGTACAAAATATCCCTGTGAGCAGGAGAAAGCCAGAATGCTGTAGGAACAGCATGTAGTGGCCCAGGTAAGCAGAATGGGAATGGATAAAGCTGATTTTTGTTCCTCCTCATGCTGTGCTGTCTGATTCATGTTGCCCTGGAGGTTTAGTGTGGAGTTGGCAGGAGGAGTTTTCCATGGTTGTGTGTGTATTTTAGGAGGGATTAAAGCTCACAGTAGAGAAGCAGAACCACTGGAATTTTAATTCTGCCTTCACCCAGGAATTGATACCTATCTAATACATACAATCTATAATCTTAAATATTGGTGGGATATTTTCACATAGGTTGTACTCTATGGGACAGGCTAAAGGTGCAGTGAAGTTTAAAACCACAACTTGTCAAAAGTTGTCTCTGATAGGGGTTTACTCTTTTTCTGACTCTCTTGAAGAATCACCAGTATAAGCCAAGAATAAATAGGGCCAACAATCCCTCCCANCAAAAAAAAAAAAAAAAAGAAATAAAAAAAAGATACTGCTCTCCACCATGACTATTTATTATTCCCAGGATACTGGAGATTTCATTACTTTCTAACATTCTTAATTTTTTCCAGCTTCTTTTCCTTCATCATCAGGAGTTGTCAAAAGTGTTCTGACATCCTTAAGAGGCTGTTCTGCTTCCCCTCTTCTCCAAAACTATTTGGAGAAGGATTGAAAACTGCACAGTGGCAACTAGAGAGTCCCAGTGTGAGAATCCCTGCTGTTCCACATCCCTGTCTTGGCAATCCTCCCTTCCTCCTGCCAGCAGGTGAGGCAGAGGCATCCAAAGCCGATAGTCCCTTAAATACTGTGAAATTCCCAGTGTAATACACACTTGGTAACAGCACATCAAAAGCTTTTTAGGAAGCTTTTTAATTGGCCACAGCTACTGGAGCTGGACAGAGTTTGAGGAGGGAGATCTGAAGTGTTTAAGCTGCTCTAAGTTGCTCTCAAGTGTTGAAGAAAAACAAGTTTGGGAGCTGAATTTGGGTACAAAATATCCCTGTGAGCAGGAGAAAGCCAGAATGCTGTAGGAACAGCATGTAGTGGCCCAGGTAAGCAGAATGGGAATGGATAAAGCTGATTTTTGTTCCTCCTCATGCTGTGCTGTCTGATTCATGTTGCCCTGGAGGTTTAGTGTGGAGTTGGCAGGAGGAGTTTTCCATGTTTGTGTGTGTATTTTAGGAGGGATTAAAGCTCACGGTAGAGTAGAGAAGCAGAACCACTGGAATTTTAATTCTGCCTTCACCCAGGAATTGATACCTATCTAATACATACAATCTATAATCTTAAATATTGGTGGGATATTTTCACATAGGTTGTACTCTATGGGACAGGCTAAAGGTGCAGTGAAGTTTAAAACCACAACTTGTCAAAAGTTGTCTCTGATAGGGGTTTACTCTTTTTCTGACTCTCTTGAAGAATCACCAGTATAAGCCAAGAATAAATAGGGCCAACAATCCCTCCCACCCCTTTTGGGTGGTTATAACTGTCTTACTCTGCAAAGTGGCTTCCACAGCAAGTAGGCTGTTTCTGTTCATATGCTTTGCTTCCCTATGGGGTTTATAAAAATAAGATGAAGAAAGGGCAGGAGAAAAGTAGCTTTCCTCTAAATTAATTTCTTTCTGATCCAAGAAAGACAAAATCACGGAGCAGCAGAAGGAACTGGTTAGGGCTCAAGGCTGATGATACTCTCTGGGTGGGTTAATTTATTTATACATCCAGATTTTTTCAAAGGTTTGAAGAGATGCCCATCAGCCTTGAGCCTCCCAATGGCTTTGGAAGGGGCTCCACGGAGCCTGGATGGAGAAGCTGCCCTGCAGCCCAGGGAAGCCCAGTGGGAGCCTCTGCCCAGGAGCGAACGACTCGTGCCTTTCAACCTTTCTCACATGCACGTGTCCCTTTCCTTCATTCCCAGCAAGGAGAATCCTCTGAAATCTCAAAATCTCTCTTCTCAGCCTTTGTGAGAGGTTGAGGCTTTGGCTGAGGCTTAGGGCTGCATCCAGGCTTTAACAGACTTGACAGCAGAGCCTGCGGAAGCCTGGCAGCATCCCTGCATGCCCAGGATTTGTGCTGGCTACCTGGAGACAGGGGATGGAAATGTATTTAGCTGCTCCTATTGTTCTCCTTATTCAGCCCAAATTTTGTTGGTGTGAAGTTAAGGGAGGAAAATGCGGACTGGAGTTACGGAAACGTTCCCTGGAAAAGGAATGTGGTGATTCCTGGGGGGCGGGATTGTTGCGGCAGCGCGGGATGTGATGGCTGTGTGACAGCCTCTGACAGGGATCGAACTGGGAGTCGCTGTGGTACAATGGCACGGGGAAAATGAGTGATGGGAACCTCCCCTGACTGCAGAGCTCCCGAATTGTGATGACACTCAGAGGGGGAGAAAGCCTGGCGGGGGGTGGGAGAGGCTGACGGGGCTGCCAGGTTTTGGGAATCGCGTGCAGGCTGGTGTCTCTGACTCAGCCCTGGCTGCTGTCTGTGCTGGCTGCCGCCACCTTTCCACCCGTCCCGGGAGGGTCTGCCATCCCCCTGCCATCTTCCCCTCTGGCCTTGGCAGCAGGAGCCAGGCTGCAGGAGCAGTAGGAGAGCAGCCTGCATTGTTTCTCTGTGCTGCTGTGCTGCTCCAGCAGTCCTGGAGCAGGCTTGGGGACACGGCCCTGCTGGACACCCTCACCAACAGCTTTGTCAGCCCTTACACTCGTTTCCTGCATCAGTTTATTTTACCACGCAGGACCAGCTCTGCTTTGGGGTCCTAACAGACCCATCTATCCTCTGCAAGTCCTATTAGAGATGCCAATCGTCATTTTCATTCTGTGCCAAGTTATAAATCCCACAGATTTATACATCCAAAGCCCTCATCAATCAAAAGATTGAGTCAAAGGCGATGAGTTAAAGTAAGTGGGAGGTGACTCCATTGAGAGCAGTGATGAGCCAGTACTCACTTCTGTAGAGCTGGTGATTCCCTGAGCTGGGTGTTGTGACCTCACTCTGCTCTCTCTGCCAGCCAGAGAGCTTAACCAGTGGAGAAAAGGGTTTTATCTGAAGGATTTCATTGGAGTGGTCCCTTTTCTCCCCACATCCATACACTGTCTGAGGAGCAGGAGCTGGATGGAGCAGGATGTGAAGCTCTCAGACCCCTGGTCTCCTGGCTGAAACCAGAAGCCAGACCACCAACCTTCCTCATCTTGGGGAGGAGCATGCACTGAGTCACTGCATTTATTCCTGCTGATATTGAGTGTTGTATTTCACACAGAGCTGGGAGTGACTCTCCGTGCAGGAAGGGAGTTTGTGCCTTGTCCTGCTGGACACTGGGAGATGTTTTTCCCAACAGCAGATCAGCAGTTTATTTCTAGTGGGTTAATGACTCTCCTGTGTGTAACAGGTTGTCCTTCCCATTGGGTTTGCCAAAAGGGGGTCGGCATCCCTGAAAGCTGGGATGGTGGAGTGGATCTCAAACAGCACTGAAATTCAGTGATGCTTTTCCCTTTTCTCACCTTTATCTAGCACTAACAATACTCTCAACATCTGGGCTAGGGTAAAGGGTGGGGATTTTTTAACTTTATCTCTGCATCTGGATTATTTCCAGGTTGCTGGCACAGCTGGAGGTAACCTGTTCCTGCAGGGACAGGGACTTGGGAGTGCAGAGCTGGTGACACAACGAAGCAGAGGGTGAGCAGGGAGAGCTGCCTCTCTGCTCCCCTCATCCCTGGGTTGTCATGTGTGCTTGGACCTTGAGATGCTCCTGCTGAGGCTTTCACGAGCTCTCTCTTGGGATTTTGGCCAGTGCAAGTAATTCCACTTGGGAGTCTTAAAGCTGCTGTCCGGGGAGGCAGAGCTCAGCCTGCAGCTCTGTGCATATATCTTTGCTATTCCATGGATTAAAAAAAAAATAATAAAATAAACAGTGGTGCTCTTACCTCAGGCTATCCATTAGGAGTGTGATTTAGTGCAGGGAGGGCTATAAAGGCAGT
Source organism: Aleadryas rufinucha (assembly GCA_013397815.1). NCBI lineage: Eukaryota > Metazoa > Chordata > Aves > Passeriformes > Aleadryas > Aleadryas rufinucha. The sequence goes on along the minus strand of VZTH01011894.1, from coordinate 201,293 downwards.
TGATAAATCTTCTGTGCAGCACAAATAAAATCTCTTGCGGGAGGAGAAAGGGCCCTGGATAACGGAGCGGGGAGGAAACAGCCCTTTCCCCCTTGCCTAATTAGGCTGTCCAGGAGGAGTTAATATAAAATAATAGATCTGGAAAGCCCAAATCTTCACAGCCTTAGGAAGGACTTCATCCCCTTAAATTACGAGGCTAAGACCTCATTCAACAATGCTTTGAAGGAAACCGACTGGCAGCGCTATTCACGGCGGCTCCGGGCTCGGGCGCGGGCGCTGCATGATTGCAGCTTCTTCTGAAGAGAAGAGCTCGCTCCTGTTCCCATTGAATGCTACTATTTTTATCCTCCTTAATTTCTAGAAGGTATTTCCAAGTGGGAAGCAGAGCAGAGAATAGCAGATCTTAACTCTGCTCCGTGTAACAATTTCTGTAAAAAGGAGGGTGAAATGTTTGAAATAGCTTGTATCTATTTTTGGTACCACCAACGTGGTAGCAAAGCACCTGGAGGGTGATGGGGCACCCTGAGGGTGATGGGCCACGGGATGGGGGGTCACTGCTGGCCCTGTCTCCCACAGGGATCACAGGCTTCTGACTCTGCTTGGAGCCAGAGGTACCTGGGGATGTCTTGGAAGGGCCACAGGGGAAGGTGATGCTGGCAGGGGGCAAAGGGGGTATCTGTGGTTGACTGTATCCCCCTCCCAGCCCAGGACACCCCTCCTGTCTCACCCCTCCTGGGCCCCCCTCGCCTTTGGAGTGTGATGGGGAGAGCTTTGATCCTTTCCCATATGGGAGGCAGAAGAGCAGAGGGACTTAATTAGGTGCAGTTACCTCACCCACCGCAGAGCAGCCGGGCCTGTTGGCAAAAGGTCAAAGAGGAAATCCAGGGCCCACCAGGGCCAAACTGGAGGAGTTATGGGGGATGCCTTGGACCTTGTGATCTCTCCTGTTGAGCTGTAAAAGGCTCAAAGTCTTCCAGCATCATGGAAAGGCTGGAGAGCTCAGGACTGACCATCACTGACCCCTGGATCGCTGTTGGAGCTGTGGGGTGAGGGGAGTGCTTTGGGAAGAGGATAGGATGGGATGGATCCTGGCTGGAAAACACAGGCTGGGACCGAGCATTGCACACAGGGGCAAATAGGGACAGTGATTTGCGAGTCCCCTTTTCAGTTTGTGACCCTGGCCATGCAGTTTTGGATGTGTAACAGGGTTTTTATCTTGTGATTACTCCCTTCTGCAGCCACAGCTTTTGCTTCTCTACATGCCCAGGTTCTCTGAAGCTGCTGAGCACAATGTTGGCACACAGAGCTCTTGTGCTGGGCAGAAGCATCCTGCTTCACTTGAACATGAAATATAAATCAGAGATCAAGTGAATTATTGTGCCATGCTGCTGCTCAGGCAATAGGGAGTCTTTAAATCAATCAGGCCCCAAATAAATAAATAAACGTGCCGCAGACATGCTGGAGTGCATGTCTGATTCCTATCAGAGGCAGTAATTCAAGGCAGATGCTTGCAGCTCTCTGCTTCCCGCTCTGCGTTACCTGGGCTGCTGGAGTCACAGGAGACAGAAAGCAAATTTTTTTCTAAGCTTTCATTATTGTTGCCAAAGAAACCATTTCATTTGGTTGCCACGTGTGCAGCAAATCTGGCTCAATCCATCTGGATGGTGACGGATGAAGGAGAAGGGCTTTGGGGAGGGAAGTCTGCAGAGTGCAGCCGCCTCAATGCCCGTGATGTGCCGTGACCCTGGGGATGGGGCTGGGAGCTGCAGGAGGGAGGGTGGGTGCTGCTCCTTGCAGAGGCTGGAAGGGTCCCACTGCAAGGGTTTGACTGGCACGAGCATCCCCACAGCAGTGTGGACACCTGGGTGAGCTGAGGCTGAAGGACTCATCCCTCACAGACCCTCCAGACATCGCCCCAGGGAGCAGCACCGCCAGCTGTGAGCGCCTGGCTGGAGGATCCTTCCACCCTCAGGCACGAAGACTTCACTGGTTTTCCTTTCAGCTCACACTGGCACTCAGGAGAGAAATGTTTGAAGCATTTGATCTTCCTGGGCTGCTGTTTCCCTCCCGCAGGCACCGGGCTCAGGAGCAGAGCTCCCTGGGGTTCTGAGTCTGCTGGGCACCATCCTGCTCCCTCCATGGCTGGCACCATCCTGCTCCCTCCATGGCCAGCACCATCCTGCTCCCTCCATGGCTGGCACCATCCTGCTCCCCCCATGGCCAGCACCATCCTGCTCCCCTCATAGCTGGCACCATCCTGCTCCCCTCATGGCTGGCACCATCCTGCTCCCTCCATGGCTAGCACCATCCTGCTCCCCTCATGGCTGGCACCATCCTGCACCCTTTGTGCTGGTCAGCCAGGGCAGGAGCGTGGAAGGTGCTCTGGGTGACTGTCCCCATCGCTGCCCAGCCCTGGGGATGGCTCCACCAGCAGCAGTGAGTGTGGGCAGCTGAGCCTGGGCTGGAGGGGACCGGGGTGACACGAGCTGTGCTAGCCAGGGAGAGCAGCGGCTGTGAGGTGGGTGTGCTACCCCAGGAATGTGGCACTGGGGGCTTAGTCCCTTTTCCAGGGCAGTTTTTGTCACTTGCAGATGGTCCTGGGCCCCTCTCACCACCCCCTGAGGCTGGAGGTGTGCATTTGGATTTCACTGGAACCTTGCCTGCAGCTGCAGTCTCTGCCCTTGTGCGTGCCCAGTGCTGGTGCTTTATGAAGGTAAACGAGCCCTGATGCTGAGGGAGGCTGCTGGCACTGCAGGGCTTTCCCCTGCACCGTTTCATCATGAGCAGAGCTGGCAGCATCAGTCCAAGGTGATGATGTTTCACTAAGTCAGGGCCTCTTCTCCCTTGAGATACTCCAGGAAAGTGTTGAAACTGAACCTTGGACCAGTGGAGCTGATATTTGCCCGACACCTTGTGATAAAAGATAAAGCAGTTGTGACACTGGGGATTCAGCCTGGATTTCTGAAGATTTATCCCTAGGGGAGAGCTGAACTGATGCATGGGTAAGGTTTTTCCCTCCTAAAACTCCACTTGTAACACCAAAAGAATAAAGGTCAATCAGTTAAACCCACTCAGCACATAATCATGTGTCCTTGAGCTAGCACAGTCTGTGTAAGAACATGGCATGCTGATGCATGTAGTCATGCTGGATAGACACACTGTCTATCCCACAGCAGGTTCACCCCTCAGCTCTGAGTGCCATTTTTGGTGTGTTCCTCCTCCAGCAGCTCATCCCAGCCCTGGACAGTGGTGTAAATCCTTCTTTGCAAATCATTGACCCAATAGGTCATAAAAGTTCCTTTATGGCCTGTCAAGACAAGCGAGGTTCTTTACGTGCACCCTAAGTCAGCACAGTAAAACTTTTATGGTGTTTTCAATAACAAGAGCTACTGCACATGAACAGCAACTAATTTTTAAAGCCTTGGTATTTCAGCTGAGATGAGGTTTTTTTCCTCTCCTCTGTTGGAAAAACACTTAGGTCAGTGTGCTCAGCAGTCCCTGCCTGGAGCTGACCTCTCTGCCTGACGTGGTGCTCCGAGTTCCACAATTGCTGAGCACCCCTGGAAAGGAACTTCTGCAGACCAGGCTGCTCTTCTGGTAACGTCTGTGCGAGTGGGAGGAGCTCAGCTTCAGGTTCCCAGGTGCCCTTGGGAAGCAGCAATCCCTAATCCCACTGCTGCACCCAAGGGTTTAGCATGCAGACACCCAAAGGGAGGGGCGCAAGGGACACAGAGGAGTACACACCATCCTGGGACACCTTCATCAGGGAATTAACAGGGTTTATTCAGAGTGCTCAGCCTGCTGCTTGTTACAGTCATGATTTTGCTGCTGTGGCCATGAGTGCCTGCCCCACCCCAGGGTCCAGCCTGGGCAGAGATGATGGGATTTGCTGTTCTGGACAAGGGAATTACTTTTTTCTGGTGTTATTGTTGGATTTTGTTTGCTTGTTTGTTTGTTTTTCTAAGAGAATGACATTCTTTTCTGAGCTCTGTCCGGCCTGAGCTGTCCTGGCTCTGCATCTAACCTGAGATGTCCTCAAACAAGGTGTGATGGATGCTGTCCCTGTGCCCTTTAGCTACTTGGCTGGAATGACTGTGCCCTAAATTCACACTAAGCAGCCAGGGATTATTACTTCTCTCTTCTTCACTGGAGCCTCAGCCACTTCATTGCTTCTCTTCACGCTTATGCCCCCAGTTGTAGCCTTTGCCTCTTTGGACTTAGGCTTGCTTGGAGCTGTGCTGCCTCATGACCCCAGTGTGGGGTCCACACGTGCCCCTGACCCCAGCGGGTCACAGGGTTGTGGGCTCTGTGGTCCCATGCCTGCAGTGGGGTCCCTGCTGGCTGCAGCCTCAGCCCTCAGTGCTGTTCATGCACAATGAGCAGATGAGCTCCAGGCACCAGGGTGGGAATTGATCCTGAGACAGTCAGCACTGATTTCCCAGCCCTGACTGAAGCAGGGACCAGAAAGTGAGAGAGGCCCCACTGCTGGGGTTTGGTTTGGATTGATTTTACCACATTTTCATAGATGATCTGTCTGGGTTTGCTTTCTTTTTTCTTTAAAAAAAATCCTCCTTTTAAGAAGCATGCAAACATGGGGAAACCCTTCCTCTTTCAGGTCTGTCCCTGGACAAAGGACATGGGACTGTTCGGGGACTGCGGGTGCTGCATCACAGCCCAGAGCAGGATCTGTGGTCTGGGATGGAGGGGATGCTCCTGGCCCTGGGCACAGCTGTGGGTGGATGTGTCTCCCAGCTGGGCCTCCAGGAGGGCTGGAGCCAGTGGAGCCACTCCAGTTCTGTGCAGGATTCGGTCTTTTTCCCCACGTTGGGAACGGCAGTGATGCTGGAGCAGCAGCACAGCAAAGGCTGGGAATGCTCAGGGGAGCTTCAGGGAGGAACTGTTGCTGTCGATCTGTTAATTAAGATTAATGTGCTAGCTGATAAGGATGACTCTGCGCCAATTGCTATTACGAGCCAAGATCCTGCGAGGCAGCGAGCAGCACATTCCTGCTTCCTCAGCAGTTGGAGCCTCTGCCTTGCAGCCTGAGGTTCAGGGCAGAAAGTGAGATCTCCACAGCTCCCCAAATGCTTGAGGGCCCCTGGGGTCACTTGCTCTGCTGGTGGGATGCTCGAGAGCTTGGTCTTGTGCTCTCTTAGCAAAGGAACAGTTTTAGCTTTCCAGAGGATGTTAAGGCAGAGCTTTGCATCCTCTCCTCCCAGGCATCAGTGTTGAAATTTCTCCACCCAAAAAGTGCATGAAATGAGGGACATCATTGAAAAAGATCTGTGTGCAAATGTATTTTTTTGCCCTCTCAGGTGGGATCTCTGAGGAAGCTGGATGTGCCTGGTATGGTAGGATGTGATGAATTAGGACTTGGATTGCCTTTGTCACAGCTGTCAGTGCAGGATTTTGGAGTGGAGGCTGCTTGCTGAGCACCACAGCACCCCATCCCATCCTGGGAAGAACCTGCTGAATCAACATCTCCACAGTCCCTGAGGGGACCCAAAAAGCCAGCAGAGCCACTGGAACTGGAACAGCTGCAGGTGAGCACGTGCTCAAGGTTTCAGAGCATCACAGCTTGTCAAGGAGTTCATTTTAATGTCCTTTACCCACTTCTTTGGCTTAAGGGACTCCTCACTCCTTTGGTTTCTGTGTCTGGTACCAGCTGCATTTAAGGACAAAATTTGTGTAACCAGCCTCATTAAAGCAAACAGGTTTGCCAAAGCCTCAAAGTTCATCTTTTTGGATAGCATCATTTTATAAGGAAAAGGTAGAAGTGGAAGGAGTGCTCCCTGAATCCCAGATGAATTTCCAAAGGAGTGCTCCCTGAATCCCAGATGAATTTCCAAAGGAGTGCTCTCTGAATCCCAGATGAATTTCCCCCCTGGTCGGTCCCCTCCTGCCCTCTCCCCATTCCCTTCCTGACCGCTCCTGCAGCTGCTTTCATTTCCCTGCTGTTCCCCACAAAGGCCTCTGGCACCAGCCCTAATGAGTACGTGTAATTAACCTGTGACACATGCCAGTGCCTGCCAGCAGCGTGGGGGACAGGGACAGTGGCCATCCTGCCCTGCTGCCACGAGATGCAGCACTGGTGCAGCCGGGCGAGGACCAGCCCCGGCTGTTTGGGGCATCACCTCGGGTCATGGGCAGTATCTGCTGTCATGCAGAACAAAGATTTTGCTGAAATAACACTGCCCTGGGGGAGGAAATGCCATTTTCCCTGCCAGAAAAGCAATTCACCTTACATCAAAGGGGGAAGCTAATTTTTTTTTAACTTAAGAGTGGGATATGACTCTGAAGCCTCTGTTGTTCCACAGCTTGTTTTTCCTTACAGGCACTGCTCGATGGCCTCACCAGCATCCCCTTCCCACCCTGTTCCTGAGCTCCATCACCATCAAAGTTGAGCCAAAGTCTTTTTGCCCTGAGAGTCTGGAGCCAGCCCAAAGATGCCCAAGCCACATATGCAGAAGGAGATAACCTTATCACTGCACCCTGCACCCATCAGTAACTCCTGTGACTGTCAGCTCCCTGCAGACAGAGGAATCTCCTAGCAACCTTGCACTGGCTCTTTGGATGCAGCCTAATTCAGTTTCTGGTCATCCAGAACAAAACCTCATGAAGGCATCTGGCAACCAGAGTGACAGACAGGCTGTGCTGGAGTGCTGGAGCATCTGGCACGATGATTATTTCAGCAAAATCCCTGCTTGGGGCTGATTTTGAGGTTTTTATGGTGAGCCTGAGTATAACATTCATGTGAGGGCTCTGCAGCATCCTGCTGAGTGCTGGGTACCACCTACCTGAGCTGAATGCTCTAAGGAATGATCCTGGTGCTGGCGAGGGTGTTCCTGCTCCTCGCTCTTTCATCCTTGTTTCCTGGTAAAAGGAGTGAGAGAATAGTGATAGTTGTGATGGCAGCAAAAAAAGAGGAAAGAGAGGAGGAGTGAGGAAAAGAGTGACATTTCTCTAGCCTAGGGGAACAACATATCCAGCTCAAAAAATTTGAAGAATTTGGCAGTCTTCCACTGCCAGTAGATTTCTTTGCAAATTGCAGCAGTGGAAGGATTTTAGCCACATCTGCTCTCATGTCTGTAGGTGACTCAGTGATGCCCAGTAACTTGCTTGGCGCTGGGAGCTGCTTTAGTGGAAAGTTTGAGCCCCGCTGTCTCATAGTGCCAAGTTCTGACTTGGCAGGATGGGTTATGGAACCCGAATTTCAGCATTCACTGACTGGTGAGCATTTGGCTCCGGGATCTGAGTACTGGTCCTTACCCGTGCTTCCCATGCAGAATGCACACAGGCAAAGCAGTAAGTCTTTCTGAAATAAATTAAATGCTGATGCTCGTTTAGAAAGGATTTATAGGAGGCAGCGTGCAGCTCCAGCTGGCAGTGCAGGAATGGAAAATGGAGCACGAGGCAGGGATGGGGGCAGGAGCGGGGGCTCAGGGTCACGCCGTGCCCCACGTGGCAGCTGCTGTGGCTGGAGGGTGGCTCTGTGCCCACAGCCTGTGGGGACACAGCTGTCCCACCCCACAGGTCACCGTGTTCCTGTTAAGGATGCCCAGCATTGCCCAGGTCCCTGGGAACTGCCTGGAGTTGAGTGTGGTCAGTGGCTTCGAGTGCTCAGTCTGAGGATGTTAAAATTTAAGTATGAGCCATTTCATGTGGATGGATGAGAGCCCTTTACTGCTGTCACTGAGCTCACTGACTCCCACCAGGGATGGCTCGTGCCACTGATTTTACTCCCAGTCTGGAATCTCTCCAGAGGTGTCGAAATCCCAGGCTTGGAGCCAGCCCTCTGACCCAGCACCAGCTGAAGATCTGGATTTAAACCCAAACGCAAAATTTGGGGCTGCAGGGACTGAGGGGTTTCCTTTGGGCTCATCCCAAACTGAAACCTTCAGTAAGATTTCACCAGGGTGCTGGATGTCTGAAGAGCTCTGTGCCATGCCCTGTGCCCCAGCTCTCCCACCCCTCCATGCAGTGGCTCCAGGTCCAGCCCTGCAGGCACAGAAACCTCTGGCACCGGCTGATTCCCTGGAGCTCTGCAGGGGAGGGCTTTCCTCACACAGCGCTGTGCTCTGGGGCAGCTCATTCTCCTGGCACCTGGTTTTACCCTGCCCTGGCTGCTCACAGAGGGTTTCAGAGAACAAGGGGCCGGTTTCAGATCTTGCTATTACACCCTCACATTCAAGAATTACTACTACTATTATTTCCAAGGAAACAGGGACTCACGCTCGTATCTTTTATGTGATTTCTCACATCCGGAGGTTCTCACGTGACTTTGCTGCCTATTTTTAGCTCCTCAAACATCTCTGCCAGGATGAAAGCTTTAAAGAAAACCCACCCTTGAAAGGGATGAAACGGGCATTTGCTTTAATGGTAAATTTGTGACTGTGACCCCCGAATCCCTACATTTCAGCAGCCTGGGGAGAGCAGGCAGGAACATCAGGCTGCAGTTAACTGTTCCTGTGTTTGCTGTTACACCCTCCTTCTTCAAACAGCAAAGACTTGTTGTAAAACAGAGCTGTTTCTAGAACCAGATCCACCTACAAGTCATTTAAAAGCCTCCTACCTCAATTTTGCAGGTAAAATGCTAGTCTAGCAGGAATTGAGAGGAGGGATTTTCCCCTCCATCTGCTTCTTGGCTGGTTTGTGGGAGGAAAAAAGCCACCCTGGCTGTTTTCACTTGCAGCACCCACCTTGGGGTGGGATGGGTGAGGATGGGACCCTCTGTCCTCGTGGACTCGGGGTGGCTGTGGGCACCCACCTCGTCCTGCCCATTCCAGCACATGGGATACAAAACTTGGCATTTCCTTTGGACGCCTCACAGGAAGCATCCTATTTGCAAAAACCCAGCCATAAATAACACACAGTTGTATCCAGCTATTAGAGCGAGAGGAAAATTGTTCGCATTGTCACAAACTTTCATTTCCATTTTTGTCTCAATTTCAGCTTCATTAACACACGCTGACCTGCCTTATCAATTATAGCTATTTCTGGTGTGGGCATTTTGGTAATTGGCATCAAAATGTCAGGACAGCCAGTTGGAGCTCTCTGGGTACAGAAACCTCAGCAGTGCCTCTCGCTGATTACAAGCTTCAGTAATTAGTGATCAGCTGAGTCCCACCCTCGCTGCCGCAGCTGCAAAACCCTCGTGGTGCCACACTGGGAGCAGAGCCCCAGCTCGGGTGCTCCCTCCCGGGACGTGATGGGTCACTGAGCACAGATCAGGGTGGCGATCAACCCCTCCCTGACACCCCGGAGCCACACAGAGCTGTGCACCCCGGCAAGCTCTGCTGAAGGTGGCAAATTTATCCTGCATGAGTCAGGGCTAAATTTGGTCTCCTTCCCCGAGCCTGCAGCATGCAGCCCATGGCTTTGCTCTGGCTCTTCCTGTCCCTGTTCTTTCCTGGGTTTAGGGTCAGAGCTATGGAGCTGTCTGAGCTGTTGGGGTAATGGCAGAGCCTGTTCCTGGTGGTGGAGGGGGAGGAATGGAGGGGCTCAGCATTCCAAGAGACAGGCAGGTTGGGGGTGCTGGGCTGTAGGAGGATGAGCTGGGAGCTGGAACAAGCTGCTGCCAGACAAGTAATTGGGGCTGCTCCAGCAGTGGGAGGTGGAGATTTTATAGGGCCTCTTGGTGTTTGGTTTCCTTTTAAATGCTGGTCTCCAGGGCAGAGGCTCTGCTGCCTGCAGAAAGCACTACAGAACGAGAGGAGCAAGGTTTGGACCCGCCTGTCTGCAGCACCTCCTTCCAGGGCTGTGCTTAAGGGCTGTCATTAGATGTGGTCCCCGCAGGTCACTGCTGAGAGTTGCCTCTGCCAAATTTTCTTTTCCTTTGGGAAGCTGGGATGAGGAGAGGCCTTTGCCTTCATGTGAGGGGTTCACTGCTCCATGTCCCTGCTCCAGGGCCAGTCTCTTGCAGGGAAGGGGCAGCTCCAAGCACTGCTGGGTGCTGTAGATGTATTTACCTTTCCATGCTGAAACGACAAAGCTGTGGAGACCTGGTGACCCCGTGTCACACGCTGCCCTGCCAAAGGGACAGGGCTAATTGAGACGTGACAGCCTGTGAAAGCAAACTTCTCCTCAGAGGTCAAGAAAGCAAAGCTGATGAACAGATGCAAAACCTGACACTTTGAGAAGCTCCTGGAAGAGCACCCCGAGCAAGTGAAGGTGCATCCCAGCCGTGGCTTCACTGGGCTGGGTGCTTCTGTGTGCAGACAGGGAATTTAGCAAATGCCTGGCTAAGCCTTGGAGATTTTGTGGCTGGATGCTGTGGAAGCGTGGGATGGCTGGTTCCTGGGAGAAGCCTCTGAGGGCACTGAAAGGCTGCAGGGGCACTGCCTGAAGCAGGCAGATAACACAGATCATCAGGTGATTTGGGAGGGAAAGACGAGTGGGTGATGGGAGAGCAATCCTGCACACCCAGAGAAACCGTGAACTCCTTGTGTCTGAGGTAAATTAAAATGGAATGAGGAGAACTGCCTGGCTGAGCTGGATTAGGTGTGTGTGCCTGTTTCTCCCTTCAATAGCAAAAAAAAAAAAGCATAAACAAAATTGAGCTAACAACAAGCTGCCAACGTTTTGAAATGAGGCAAGGCTATAATCCTCAAAAAACCACCTGACCCAGAGGGTGCAGGGGTCCCTGTGCCAGCTGCCCTCTGCCATCAGCACCAGCAGCCAGCGAGCACAGCCGCTGCCCAGCGTGTGCCGGTGACACGCCAGCAGCCTGTTATCAGGGTGACATCCCAGAGATAAACGGCTCCCATTATTGCCTTCATTCCCGGGCAGTTCCCTGAGGCCCTGCCCAGCCCCGGCAGCTGTGGCAGCCCCGGCAGCAGCGGTGACCGAGGTGCTCAGGGCCCTTCACAGCAAATCCTGCCGGCCCTGCCTGCTGGTGCAGGTGGGGCTTGCAAGGGCTCTCAACCTGACACAGCTCTGAGAATCCGAGCCATGCTTTGGGAGACAGCTGAGGCTGCTGCTCAGTGTTTTACCAAGAGCAGTCCTGCTGCCAATATCCCCTGGACTGGGAGAGAACATCTGTGTCTGGCCCTTCTGGAGGTGTTTTTTGTGGCACCTCCCTCTGCTCAAGTTTTACAGCTGGGACAGAGGCAGTGAGATGCCATGGCACGCTGTGGTGCTGCGCACTGCAGCCATCAGAAACATGCCTGCTGCTCTGGTTTAATCTTTCCCCCTGATATTTGCCTCCATTCCCCACCTTGTCTTTCAGTTTGCAGTGCAAGGGAGGGCTGTGCCCCACAAGCACCCTTCTCACCCACTGGGGTAAGAGAGCAGGTAAAACTGGCCCCTCTGCAAGCCACAGCAAAAGGCACAGCAGAGTTTGGGCTTTGTACCATCAGCTTGGGTGGAAAACGGCTTTGGGGTTAAATCATTCCCACAATGATCAGGTTTCACAAATATCTGGTTGTGCCTGGAACTAATGTGAATTAATTTGTGCAAAGAAATCCTTTATGGAGGTAGGTGCTGCCTTGGCTTTCTAGAAATAGAAATGCTTCCTGCACAAACATGGGTGCAGAGATCCTGACTTTCTGATCTCTCCTCAGCCTCAAGAGACCCCAAAAGAGGTTGTACATGAGCAGGCCAGGCTGAGAACCAGCACCCAATTCAGCTGCCAGATGGGGGTACAGGCTCGGCTCCCCACCCCAGCGGTTGGCCCCACATCTGGGGGACGCTGAGAGTTCAGAGATGTGATCTGAATAGTTTAATTCTATTAATCACTAGCTCTGAATAGCTGCTTTAGACACCCTTGACCTTCTGCTGCAGAACAGATCAAAGCAAATCTCTCTGTAGTGATATACTTTATCTGATTCAAAGGGGAAGCATCCAATGAAGCGCTTGTTTTGAAAACATTATTTTACGTTGTGCCCCATTAAATTGTTGACATGTTGCCCTCTGGCTATTTGGCATTAGTTATACTCAAACGCTATCTACAGCCTTAATCTAATTTCGCCTTTTCTCATCTTTATTCCTTGATCTTCATATTACACTGCTTAACAAATCTGTTCAAGGACGAAATTGTTTCAAGACGGAGTTTGATAAGCCGGGGGAAAGGGCTGCAGAGCCGGGCAGGAATTGTGTCTCGGGTCCCAGGCACTGGAATTCAGAGCAGCCAGAAGGGGCCTGGTTTATCTAAACTTGGCTCCTTCCCTCCGTGAGCTCAGATTTCTGCTGGTCACGGGCTGTGCCAGGAGGGGTTTGTGGTTTGTGCCATTGATGGATATTTGTCTTTGGGGTGGTTTTCCTGCCCCTCCCTTTGAGGAGCTGCAGGAGGCACCGAGCCCTGTGGGTGCTGTGGGACAGGCTCTGTGCCCTGTCCCCATGGGTGGCACTGAGCCAGGGAGGGTCAGTTGGTTTGCTCTCCTTCATGGCTTGGGCTACAGCTCTTCAGGCTGGATCACCTACACATTTCAACAGATTCCCTGACGGTTCAGGGGTGTTGGTGGTGCTCTGCATCCCTCCTGAGCCCTGCCAGTCCTGTGCTTTGGTGATATTTTGCTGGGCTGCTGCTGAAGGAGTCATTTCTTCAGCAGAGCTGGACCCCAATTTCCATCTTTTTTTGGTGTAAATCCACTAAGAAATCAGCAGGGAGAAAGAGGTTCCAGTGCCTTCCAGCCACTGAACCACCAGTCTGGAGGCAGAGCCTTTTGCTACCACCCCTCTGAGTTGTTCCGTGCCTTGGAGGGTTTGTGTTGGGTAATGAGTCATATTTATTCTGTGCTCCTTTGTGATAAGCCACAGGATTTGGTGGGGAATTTGGGAAAAGTGAGCCCTGCTGTGCTGGAAGTGTGCTGGATGCTCTCACTCTTTGCCTTGCAAGTCTAGATTGGAACCAGGTGAAAAAACGTGCTCACAAAGCAGCCAGTGGAAAAAAATAGCTTGATTTTTAAAGTGTTTCATTTTGAAAAGGGGAAGAAAACCTAAACAATCAGCGCTGTTAAAATTTTCCATCACTATCCTTTTCATGCAAGAGGACTTTTTCCCGTGCTCCAGCTCCAGCTCCAGCAGCAGCACATGGCTCCAGGGAACCAGCTTTCATTAGAGGAGCACGGGAAAGGTCCGCAGAAGTGGACCAGGGGTTTGCAAAATGGAAACAAGAGTTTTCATTAAATCCTTTTCCACCTTTGTAGCCCTTTCTGAGGGGGGGTTACAGTGGATCCTCTTTGTGCTGGCCAAGTCACCGTCCCCAAAGAGCTGCAGCCATGGGCATCTGCACATGGAATTCTCCAAATGACAACCTGACAACCCTGTCAGTCCCCTCGAGACCGTCAGACAGGGTTCCCAGCAAATTTCCTCAGAGTAAAATATATATTTATACTTTCTAGTAAACTGTCATGGGAATAAAAAAATAATAGCCCCTGACAAGATAAGAAGACTCAAGGTTTTGAAAAATCCTTCAGCGATACAAAGAGCTGAATGAAAGCCCAACAAACTGGACATGTTTAGCACCCGCTCATCTCTTTCTGACATCCAAGCAGTTGGAAATATAGACATAATTAAAAGGACTTGCAAAGCCAGCATAACACTACAAAGACTATTTTACATTATTTTTATAATGAACTTTAGTATTTACACTATTGCAGCAGGAATCCAAATAAATGTTCGTGGTTTATCTCTTTTCTGCCTCCAGTACACTGACTTTGGTTAAACAGCTATATTTATCAGTGCAATGCTGGCTATAAAAGTGAAAGAAACAAACTATAAAATGTCCAGTGAAGCTGTGTATTTCTTAAGGTGGGTGGGTACATGGACAGTTCATAATTCTGGGGGTGGTAGCCGCCTTTATTGCACAGGAACAATGTCTTTTACAGTGATGGTCCAGATTTACAAAGGTTTTTAGGACTCAAAAGCAATAGATATGTGTTATCAGGATCATAATATGGCTTGGGCTGGAAGGGACCTTAAAGATCATCTGGTTCCAAGCCCCTGCCATGGTCAGGGACGTCACTCCCTGCACCACAGCTGCTTGGGTAAGCCTGTCCTCCCTGTCTGGAGAGGACAAACATGGGGAGGTACATCTGGGTACCTCCTGGGTGACCTGCCTTCCTAATGTGAATGAATAACATGAGGCTGACTATAACTCTGCTTTTTTAAAGATTGAATCCTTCACCTGATGTAAAGGGAAAAACTGTGCTGCAGAGACAAGAATGAAGATCAGCTCCAAAACTAACAAAGGATCAAAAAGACCCCAGAAGAAGGAGTAAGGAGCCAGATCCCAAAAGGACACAATGGTTTAGATGGTTGCCAGCTCCACAGGTTTCTCTACAGAGTAAAATGCCAGAAAATGAAAGATAAGGATTATTCTTCATCCTTATACTCTGCCTGATTCGGTAGTGGTCCATGGTGAAAGGTCCATAGCTCTGCTCTTGAAATGCTGGTTCTGGTTGGGGTTGAATATCGTTTGCTCTCATCCAGGAATTTTTCTTGCACTGTGAACCTGGAGGGTCCCTGTTATGGGCTTTGCAGGAGCCTGTCTCCACACCAGGAGCAGAGCAGAGTCCAGGCTCTTACAGGGCTGTGCAAGCACACAAATACATGGGGTTTTTTTGGAAAGGAAAAAAAAAAAGTAAAAAAATAATTGTGGTAGAGTGCCTGGTTGAGTTACAGTAAATCTTCGGAAGCAAGAGCAGAGGGCAGCTCCTTACATCTGGGTTTAAACTAATTGATCGCTTTCCCCCCGCACACAGACCTGTCTTTATACTGAGCCTGTAAAGAAAAGTTCCCTGAAAGTCACCGGAGACAAATAATCCTTCAGGAGTCAGTGCTGACACGGAATTACATTTTCAGTCATTTTTCAGTTGTATGCGTCTCCATCCTGTCACATTAGTTTGCTAACACTTCCAATGCAACAATGAGACAAACAGAGCATTGTGCTGGTCCAAGCCAAACATTCATCTCTGCTTGGCACCGGTTCAACAGGCCTGTCAAAACTCCTGGCGAGCTGGCCAAAGCTCATTAAGTGGTTGGATGCATATTTAGCATGGAAAAGAGCTTTACCCAGGGCTCTGAGTAATGTGCGGACTGAGCGGGCAGGAGAGAGGAGGGATGGCAGGAAGGAGGGAGCGGGATGTATTCCTTGTGGATTGTGCCTAAGCTGGAATAAAAGAATAATATAAATATCTATTGAGGGAACATATTTCAAGGCAGAACAGAAGTGAATTGCAAAATCCCTGGGCCCAGTGCCAACCTGAAATGTGTCTCAGAAGAGCCATCGATGTTACTGCTCCTCGATGTGCGCAAGGTTACGAGGATGGTTTCCTTGGAACGGGAGCAGATCTGCTGGCCTGAGCTTTCCTTCCCAGCCTGAGCTTGGTGGGTTTGGAGAGGTCTGATCAGAGGCTTCCCTTGCACATTGACTTCACCAAAGTCCAGGGAAGAATCTGATTTTTGGGAATCCGGCACGAGCCAGTGTAAAGCATCCTGAGGTGCTGGCAGGAGCCTGGCTCAGCCCCTGGCATTCTGACACAGCTGTTAACAGCTGGTGAACCATTTCCTCAGGAGGAGACGAATTAAGAGAGGGATTTAATTGCAGATCCTGAATGTTTGTGTTGCCTTCTGGTGTTGAGCTGATGTCAAGGAAAGAATGATCAGGGTACAAGTGGCACTTCCCAGCTCATCCATATTCCCGTGCCTTTGCATTCTGGACTGCTCAGTTTCAGTACATCTCTGCAGCAGACTTTTCCACCTGCAGGAATGCTGCTGATTTTCACAGGCAAATGGACAAATATTACAGAAAATTACCTCTAAACATGTATACACAAGATAGAAAAAATCCTTTCCTAAATTCACATCTAAAACTCCCAGCACTGTTCCATTAAGTACTCACTCTTGGACAAGGAATAATGAATGACA
Source organism: Aleadryas rufinucha (assembly GCA_013397815.1). NCBI lineage: Eukaryota > Metazoa > Chordata > Aves > Passeriformes > Aleadryas > Aleadryas rufinucha. Next base: position 185,426 of record VZTH01011894.1, on the reverse strand, counting down.
AAAAAACCTACCTGTTGCAAGGGGAAAAAGAGAGAGAAAAACTTACTATTTAAGAAATAAATTTTTCTGTCTGCACTGAGATGATTCAATACAAAGGCAAAGAATTAAGATGCTGGAATTGAGAAATCCTTTATTACAGACGGAAAAAGAAGCCATTCATGGACTAATTAACAGAATGCTTCAAGCAAATGTTAACAATTAACCGACTGAGCATTTAAAGGTGTGGTTCATTTTAAAGCTAGCACTCTGATTGCTTACTTTCGTGCTTACTTACACACTTGCAAAAAATTGCTCTGTTCATTCAGCTTGTATTCTTCCTCCACTTTTTTTTTCTCTAAGTTCTTGCAGGGCCTTAGAACAGGCCCTTTATTTTACAGTGATGACCATCCTGATCTGTGCAAGAAATTCAGGATCATCCAGGACTGTGGTCTCTGTGCCAGGATCTGTCCTTGCCAAGGTGAGCATCTCCTGAGATCTCTCTGGAAGGTGCTGAGAGGTTATTGCTGCTGGATTTTGTTGTAGCTGTCAATCAGCTATGAATTGTTGAGCTTCAGTGTCTGTGATTTTAAAATGGAAGTTAATTATGCTTAAAAGTGTACAGAACTAACAGAACTGATTTAAAGGCTGTGAAAGGGGAAGGAGTTCAATCTTCCTTATCTAAGTAAAGAGCTTAATGAGCATATCGGGGAGCAAGGTAATTTCCTTGATAACTGTGATGACTTCTGGTGGATGGGAGGTGAAGCTGGGTCTGGCTGTAAGAGAAGATGAGGAGGTCATGTTACCCTGGGTGTTACTAGTCCTCCCTGTGTCTGATTCACCCAGGGACAGGGTGGGTAGTCTGAGCTCATTGCTTCAAGTCTGGCTGGGAATGGCTTTGTGCCTACAGGTGAGCATGGTCAGGTGAAGATAGGAATTTTTTTCTCCTCATGGAATCACACCAGAATGGAGAGGGGCAGACATATCCTGGAGTTTGATTAGTTCAACCACTCCTCAAGGCAGAACTTCAACCTCACAGCAGATAGTCCTGTAATCTGCCTTTTGTAAAGCCCCTTTTCTGCTGAGGGATAAGATCCCATCCCTCTCCAGGCTTTGGGGAGTTAACAGGCTGCAATGTTTCATTTCCACAAACCGGAGACATGAGAGCTGAGAAGACATCCAGAGCGGGATTTGCTTTATCTCTCTGGCCTTTGGGTGACTTCTTCTCTCACTATGGTGAGCATTGTTCCCTCTGCATGCAGTTACCTGACACACTTACCTGACACTTAATCACTGCTGCTGGGGTTGCTGTTCTGCTGGGTGTGCTCAGCAGAGAGTGCCTTGGAGGCAGAAATCTTTGGCAAGGGTAGAAATCCCCTCAGAGCTTGGGTTTGGGAAATTCTTTTTGCCCCCACTTCTCAAGGGCTTATTATTGAAGGACTCCAGGCTCAATTAGAGCATAAAAGCTGCCTGACATTGTGATTTATGAGATCTTAAAAGTGAGTGCTGCTTATCGGCCACGGAGCGTAGCGAGGGCCCCGTGTCTCAGGGCTGTTCCTGCAGGATGGAGCTCGGCTCTGCAGAGAGGGAGCCTTGGGAATTCTGCTGGAGGGAAGGTCCAAGGTCCACCTGAAGGGCTGGACCACAGAACAGGAGGGAACGAGCAAGGGTGAAGCCACTGGTGGATGGCACAGGCACTGCTGTTCTCTGTGCATCCATAAGGAAGGATTTCAGGGATGCCCAGCTCCGGCATGCTGGGATTCAGAGCTAAGGATGTGCTTCTCAGGAGTGTTCTTCCTTTTGCAGCATTTGGGAATTTCTTCATTTTTAAAGGCTCTACATTGTCTGGAGTGACTGAGAAAGCATGGCACCATCACAAAAATAGTAATTCTAATGTGTTTTAGCTTTTCTCCAGCTGACAGAACAGCTGAAATGTGTCCCCTCTCACAGCTGGCCAGAAACCTACTCAATTAAATTATTGTGGGTTTTTTAATCAACATCTTTAAACCATTTTCTTTTTTGAAATCACAGGCATCTCTGGTGCTCCTCTCCAGCATTTGCAGGAGCTGCAGGCAGAGCTCAGTCACAGCTGGCACTCTGGGATACAGGAGTAGCAGCCTGTGAGAGCTGTGCCTGAATTCCTGCCTGTCCCTGCTCCGGCTCGCTCCTCGGGACATCCCCCTGCTCCGGCTCTGGCTGTGTGGCCAGAGGGAGGTGATGCTATCGCTGTGACTCACGGCATTCCCATTCTGACTTCCCCAGCCGGGACTGGGTTTCTCAGCCCACAGGGAGGCAGGAAGGTGTTTGACAGCCCTGTAGTTAGATGCGTTTGTGACAAGCCCGGTCTTAACAGCTCCGGGTCCAAGGTTGCTTTTAAATGTATTATAAATTAAATTATTAATTTTTTTCCCCAGGGTTCAAGCATCTTAATGTGCTATGAAAGAAATGCCTCATGACTAAATACTGTTCTTCCACAATAGATGCCATAACGTGGAGCTGCTGGCTCCAGCACAACATCTGTTAAGAATCTACAGATTATGGCTAACAGGATTTTTCACCTTAAATGAGGTTTCTGTGATCTGCATAGTTTTGCTCGTGGTCCTCAGGTGATGAGGAAAAATGTAGCTGCACGACTTTGATCTCCAATGCACTTATCTCAAATCACTGTTGAGAGCCTTAATTGTACAAGATGCAAAATAAAACCTCTGTTAAAACAGCACTTAGATTTTTTTTTTAAGTAGACTTAGATTTGCAGTTACAGTAACAAAACACAAAGGATACCAAAAGGTAAGGTTCCAACACTGTTGACTTGACTGTGTTGCACACCCTGTGTATTTTTTTATGACATGAACCCCAATACACACATCTTGCCAAAACCCCTGGGTCTGATACTGGGTTGCCTGTGAAAATTTATTCCATGTGAGCAGCACAGAGCGTGGCTGGTGGGGGAGCACAGGGCCAGGCTGACTGAGCATCCCTGGCCCTGCATGGCCAGGTAGACCTGAGCCCTGTCCACCCCTGGTGCAGAACAGGGCTCTGGCAGCCCGTTCTTGGAGCACCCTCTGAGCTGCCATGCCGCCTCCTTCCACCTTCTTCTGCGTGTAGATTCTCTCTGGCTTTCTTTTCATCCCTCTCCCTGCCTCCAAAACTGCATCAGAGTTGGCTTGGCTTGGTATTCCAAACTCTTGTCTTCACCTTTTCACAGTTCTAAAGCACTAAACCATGTCAGGTAACACCAAGTTATGGGACATAAAGTCATTTCCCCAAAGAATTTTAAATGTCTCCAAACTAGAGTGTTCAATCTGATAGCTCATAGCCAAAGCACAAAGTAATTTTTCTGCATGTGTGTCTTTCAGGCTGGGGGGTTTTTGGATGGAAAATAGAGTGAAAGGAACCCCAAGTGGAGAGTGAAGTTGGAGTATCCTGGAGGAGCAGGAAGACGTGGCCCAGGCAGATGCAAGGGGAGGGGAATGCTGGCAGGTGACAAGGGGAGATAAAGGAGGTGAGGCTGCGGCTGGAGTGGACAGCTACAGTATAAAACTATGAGATATAAAACAGCACAAGAGTAAAACTTGGTCTCTGGTAATAAGATTTGTACTGGGGAAAGGGAAGAGCAGTAAAGACTTTTAAGAGTTACTATGAAACTTCGGGTTTTTCAAAAAATATTTAACTTTGTCCTTCAAAGAGACTGACTTTATTTTTTTTTTTAAATAATGCAATAATCAATAATAGATTAAATCTCCATTCCATTACAAATCCTTTCACTCAGTAACAACAGAGCCAAAACCTCTGGTGGTACATTAGAAAATGTAATTTGAACCCAAATCTGGCTGGAGTGTGCTTTATTCCAGGCCTAGCAAGACTGTCTGCCCAGACCTTTCCCTTTTACAGGCTGTGTGTTTGATGAAGGCCTGTCTGGAAAGCCATAGCCTGTGAGTCTTACCCAGCCCCTTCCTTAGATTTAGCCCAGCAATAGATGCTCAGAGACTTCAGTGTCTGTAAATTAGTTTTCAAAGCCTCTCCAGCCTCTGGGACGGGCTTTGCTGCCAGCAGGAAAAGCTTGGTATGTTCCTGGGGTGCCAAGGATGCCCTGCAACATAACCAGAAAAACAATGGACTGCTGCAGGGTCCATCCTGAGGGGTTCTGGAAGTCCTGTGTGTCTTTCAAATCTAACAGATTTCTTCTCCATTGGCTTCTTGCCTCCCCCTGCCCTCGTCCCCACCCTCAGGGAACTCCCATGCACTGCTGCTGCCCTGGGTGTCCTGCAAGACCTGAACATGAGGTTTCTATCCATGCAGGATGGCTGAGAGTGGGAATGGTGAAGGAGAGTTGCCTCCTTCCTCATCACAGGCTTAATGGGATAATGAGAGAAAAAAGCGCTCCCCGCTCTTCCCGTGTGTCCCGGAGGATCTTCTGTGGCAATCACCCATGAGCAGGCCTGCTGCTGGGGAACGTGCCATCTCCTCTGGAAGCAGAAAATTCTGCTTTCCCATGCTGTCTGACTGCATCTCTCCTGAGTATTAACATTAGCTCATAAAGAAGTGTTTGTGAAGGAGAATTGAAGTCCAAAACCGCTTACTTGGCAAAATGAACGCAAAGCGCGGGGAAGGGGGAAGAGCAGTGGTGGACCTTGAGCTTCTGACACACGATGGTGCTGAAGCACATGTGTGAGATGCTTCTTCCAGTGACATCTTAAAAATGCCTACTAAGCACAGGCCAGGATGCAGGTAAGTGTGGGGCTGATGAATGTCTGCATTGGGGGAGTGTAGCTGGACACCATGTGGTCAGTAAAAAAGTGCAGGCGGAGAGTGGTTCAAGCAGGTATTTCTCCAGCAAAGTCTCTGTTAACTTGGGGTTTTGCTGCTTGCTCCTTGGAATGGGGATGGCTCCCAGGGCTGGTGACAGGCACTGTCCAGCTGTGCCAGCCTGAGCTGAGCTGTGTCTGTCCTGGAACCAGGCTGCCCCTGGTACCCACAGCTGCTCCTTCAGACCTGACCTGGTTTAGTGTCACATCAGCATCTGATATCTCAATATTTCTTATCAGTGGTGTCAAACATGAGGGTGACTCTCCTCAGCGATGTGTGCACCGTGCCTTGCACAAAGTCCTGAGCAGCAGCTGTGTCACTGAGGATGCTGCTGTTCTTTCTGGGAGATGTGTGCTTTCCTGGGCAGAGAGGTTGATAAATCCCACCAAATACCAAAAGTTTTATTAATCACCAGAGTAAACTAACACATAAAACCTCTGGAGCTCATTGGCAGGAAGGCAGCTCACTGCTGCCCAAGCCTGGGGTAATGTTTGCTGCTTTCCTTTCACAAGCTCTGTTTTCCTGCAGCCCTGCAGGATATCAAACCCTTTGGGAGAGGGCGTGTGTTTGTGTGTGCACGTGTGTGCGGACTCCGAGCCTGGATTCTTTGAAGCGCCTTGTTCAGTGGGTCCCTGTGGTGTGTGTGCTGAAGGAAAAGCTGAATTTAACATCTGTCTGGCTGTGACACAAGGTTTCCATGTGAAAGTGCATCCAGCGAAGCAGAGAGCAGGGTGGAATTCCTGCCCTCATTGAAGTCAATGGCAATTTTGCCACTGACCTTGATGGATCCGGGCTTTCACCCCTGACTATACAGTAGCTGATCCAGCCCTTTTGTCCATCAATCTCGTGGAAGCAAGTGCCTCTATAAATCGCTCCTTGAAAGAGAAGAAAGGACATGACTTCAAAGTCTCTCCTCACAGCCTTGTGCTGCAGAGGCTGGTCCTGGCTGGGGGCTCTTTTGTGGGAGATGAGGCTTCCAACAGATCTGAAGCACTGGGCATCGGGTCACAGGGATTTTCAGGCACCAGCAAGAAATGGGGAGTCTATGGGGCAGATTTACTGCCCATTTCACTGGCTGTTAGAGCGAGGCACTGCTCCAAAAAGTGGCACATTGTGTTTGTAACACAGGTGTGTCAGAGCAATGGCCGTGCGCTCTCTCGCGCACAGAGGATGCAGCAGGATACAGACTGAGCCTTGGAGCATCCTGATGGTTGGCACGGAGCAAGGAGCAACTGGTGGGCTTTTTCAAGAGGCATTTGCTTGTTGTCTTAGTCAAAGTCTTTTTACTAATATGGATGTGACATTCAAACAAGATATTGTCTCTGCCACAAAGATTTGTTCGGTATCCACTGGTTCAAAGGGAAAACTGTGGAGGGCAACTGCGAGTGCAGCTGCCCTGGAATTATTTCGGAGCAGAAGGGGATGCAGATGCTGTAGGACAGCGGCCACTGGGAGCTGCCCATCCCACCAGGCAAGGGCTGCCTTTACAAAATACCATCCAGATAGTGATTTGCAGGGCTGAGAAAACAAAGAAAGGACCCCAGCGACAGGGCAGGCTGTTCCCACTTCGCAAAGCACTTTCTTCACCTCACAATGTCCTCAGGACTGCTGGAGTTTCTTCCCCCATCGTGAGCCCCCACTGACTTGTGGGCCTCTCGCTGGCAATTTGGGCAGAATCTGCTTTGTTAGATGGCCTCCTGCTGCTCTTTTCTTTCCTTCTCTCCCCACCCCTTTCTCTTTTCTTTAAAAGCTTTATTGCAAAGCAATAAGTCGTTTCCCACCTCTCTGCCTCTCCCTTCCCAGACCCCTTTCCTAAATCACTGGGGATTTTTTCACCTATATATGTAAGCTGACTCAAACAACATTCACCCTACTGTCAGTTCTCAGCTAATAAAATAAACAGACTGTTATGAAAGTCAGAAGTTTAAAAAGTTGCAGGTTTGGGTTCCTTTACCGTCCATTTTTTGCAAGGGGCCTTGTGCTGCTGTGTGTGATGATTGAGAGAGAAAATGCATGCTCAGGACACAGACAGTGCTTGGACAGAGCTGATTAAAATAATAATCCAACTTTTCACAGCAGCTGAAATGTTTGTATGCTCACCATACCCCTCCAGAGGCTCAGGCACTTCCCTTGGGTGAATCCGGGGGCATTTACCACCTCCCCGAGCACGAGCAATGGGTTCTGGTGCTCTCAGCTGCTCATGCCCCCAGGTGCCTTTGTTTTAGAAGCTGCTAATGGATTAAATGAGACATTTTGGTCAGCCTGAGGGCCAGAGGTGCAGAGGCACTCGCTGGTGTTGGGCACCTGAACTGTAGGATGGAGTGGGACCAGAAAGTGTCTGGTACCAGGGAATGAGGCAGAATTACAGCAGGGCTGTGTGATAACAAGAAGGCAAAACCCACTGGGATGGGGCCCAGTGGTGCCTGCTCTTGAGGGCCGTTTTCAGACCAGCCAGAGCTGGGTGAGACCTTCCCACATGCCTCCTGCTCACCAAGGTGACCCCGCAGTCTCCACTGCTGTCATAAGGCTTCGTGCTAATTTGTGTGGAATAAATGAGCCACTGGAGTAAAAAATGTGTCTCTGCTGCTCAAACAGAGCAAAAAAGTGACATGAGGTCTAGGGCAAAAGTCCTAAGAGCTTCACTTGCCTCTTCCCAGAGCAACAACTGCCATTATAAATAATTTGCTCCTTTCATTAAAGCTCCAGTAAAAAGAAAATTGGCTTCAAAATTTCAGATGTAAAGTGCTAAATTGGAGGAGAGGTTAGCTGGAGAAAGAGCTTTCCAAAGGAGCCTTTTTGGGCAGCCCTTCAGCTGGCATTAACCGTCATCTTCGGGGAAGAGCTCACCTAGGGCCTGTCTGATCAAAGTCCTATATTGTGTCATTTGGGACAAAACAGGACAAAGCTCCAGAATGGGGAGGAAAGAATTAAAACAGGCAATGCAGTTTTCACCTCTGCCTCTTTCCCAGAAAGGCTGTTAGCTGACTGGGGGCACTGTTATTATTCCACCCACGGTGAGGTCCCATTGCACACACAGGAGCAGTGCTCCAGTCTCCCTCTTTTGCTGCAGGCAGAGCTTTGGTATCAACTTCAGGTGCCCTGTATAGATATTGACCTTTTTCTTGGGCTAATTCAGCCTGCTTTCCATTTTTTATCCTTTTAAAGCCATTTTTAAAGTCTCAGTCCAAGTGGCACTCCTGCTGCCACGGACAGCAGAGAGAACCTGCCCAGCAGGAGACAAGCCCCTCCTGGGAAATCTCTGCTGGCTTCAGATAGACCTTAATTTATCTGGTAAAGGCCAAATTGTAAACAACCTAATACCCCCTCAGGCCTCACAAGTCCTTCTAATTATTAGCACCAGGAGGAAGCTGAGTTAGATTCCTTCTCCACTGAGCTGGGGGGGATTATAGGCACTTCCAGGCCTCTCCTTAATTTTTTAACAGCAGCATATTTGTGTCTGTTCTGGTAACCAACAATAAATTCTAGCTCTTTGCTGGATGCTCTTAATTTGTTGGGTCCATGACCACCACAGACTTATTCTGATGCCTTGTGGAACTATGTCCTGGGCTAGAGTTTTGTGATTTACCACGTTCATTGCAGCTTGGGGAATACAAAGGATGCAAAGAAAGTATATGGAGAAACTCGGGGGTTTTTTGTGTCCTCCTATTTCTCTTGTTCATTCCTCACAGGTAAAGAGCTCTCTTTCTTCCCAGCCTCTTTTTATCTCAGAAGCTGTAATATTCATAACTGGAAAAAAGGAAAAAAGTAAATGTAAAGAGGTAAATCTCCAAAGTCTGGAGACCACAGAGCTGCTGAATAAGACGGAGCCGCGTGAAGGTAATTGCAGGGGGATAAAGGATGTCTGTGTTGTAGGATGTCCTCGTTGTAGGACATGGCTGTCAGATACACACTTTCTTTATTTTATGACACTTTAAGATATTCACAGTGAGTTTTGTCAGTCAGCTGGAGCTGCAGGGTGTGTATAAGCCAGCTGTGTGTATTTAAGGGGTTCAGTTATCTGGACCCGCAGATCTGCATTTTTTCCCCAAAATGAAAGGCAAAAGGTGCATTTCCCCTTGTACCTGCAGCCAGGTCTTTTGTTTGTTTTTGTGTCCCCAAAGCTGCCATGTACTTTTAAAATCAGCATTGAATTTGCATCCCAGATGAAATTCCAGATTTTGAAATGTGACTGTGGCAAATCGGAGGGTCTTGAGGAACCGTATGGCTCAGGTAAGGACAGTGTTACCCCAGTCCGTGCAAAATGTTCCTTCCTCATCCAGTATTTGCACAGACTTCACCCTCTTTCCATTCTCTGCTTCTCAGCTGCCTCTGAGAGTTCCTGCTCTTTTCTGTCCTTCTCACTTGTGCCTTCCCTCCTTCCCTTGGATCCACTTAGGATTTCTTCCAAAAGAACCTTTTTTGGAGGGGGGTCGCTTTCCCAGCAGGTTTCACATCAGTACATTGCTTTGATCCCGAGCTGATTTCCTCAGCCACCCCCTGATCCCATTTGGCACCAGTGAAAAGAGCTGTCTGCAGGTCCCAGCCCCTTGTGCTGCTGCTGGCAGTGCCCACAGCCAGTTTCCCTGTGCCAGCCTTGGCTCTGCCCGCTCCAGCCGGCAGCAATCCGTGCCACTGGCTGCAGCACTGGGTGGATTCCAAGCTGCTGCAGGCAAAAACATCCCCATATTTTGGAGGTCTCAGGTTCTAGTGCTCAGGGGGTGAAGGGAGCAGCCTGTGCCCCGGCAGAGAGGATGAACATCACTGTGGGGAAGGAACCAGCAGAGATAAAGACTGGTGCTGGGCAGTGAGTTTGCTCCCTGATCTAGGAAATATCTCTCCTGTGCCTCCCTGGTGTCCTGCTCAGGGGCTCACAGGCAGATTTGGAAGCTGGTTAGGCTTTTTTTTTTCACAAAACTGAGCTGTCTGGGCAGCACTTGCCTTCTTCACCAGAGTTTGCTGTGGTCTGGGCTGTTTCTTGGCACCAGCAGAGAGGGTCATGACACTGCCAGCTGTCTCCCTCTCTTGTCTTTTTAGTGGCATTTCAGTATTTAATTACTTTCTTTATGATCCTTCTTAGGTCAGCTGTTTGCTGGAGGTTGCCAGAGCTACTGGAGGTGCCGGATGTTTCTGTAAACACCTCAATTCAAGCACCCTCATGATCAAACTTGAGGCCAGCTTGCTGCTGACTCCTGCCTCTGCCAGAAGGGCTCAGACTGGAGAATATGAACATTTCACAGATGGGGTTAAGCATGGATAAGTCACTCTTGTGCCCATCCTTACCAGTCCCTTCAGGAGATGTGTTTGTCTGGAGCTACTGGAAATCAAGCATTCCCCAGTATGTAACTTATTTCAGTGCTGTTCCAAAGGCTGCTGGAATGCAAAAGACTTCCAGAGTATTTTAATAAATATAAAAATTTAAAACAAGTGCAGACGTGCTGGTTCCTGCCAATTCTCCTTCCTTTCCCATTCCGGGCGTGTGTTGCATTACTTTTTTCTTAAAGCACCAGCCGAGGAAAGAGCGAGGCAGGCTGTAACCGTGGGGGAGAAAAATCATCCCTGCCTTGCTCCTCATTTTCCCCCAGCCTCTCTGAATAGCTCGTCCCATGCCTCTCTGTCCCCCTGCAAGCAACCAACCACGTTTTCCCACAGGAAGCGTCTTTGGGATTAGAAAGCCGAGATTTTTATACGGAGCGTGTTTGTCTCCGTGATCAGGCAGGAGCACAATGGCCGAGTCAATCACTTGTCAGCCAGGGCTCCTGGCAGAGGGCGGAGGGCAGGCTGTGCCAGCGGGGAGCGTGGCACGGGCAGTTCGCTCGCTGTGCCCCGGCACTGCTCCGTTCCCCTCCCGATCCCGGTGGCGAGTGGGTCCCGGGGGCTGGCGAGTGCCCCGGCAGAGGCTGCGGGATGCGGGATACGGGATGCGGGATGCAGGATGCTCAGCCGCTGTCGCTGCGGTGGCCGCGTCCCGGTGGCCGCTCTAAGCACACGTGCCGCCCGGAGGGGCTTGGAACAGCCCATCCCACACCTTTCCTGCCTCACATCTGCTCCTCCTCGTTCCCTCTCCGCTTCCCGACCCGCCACGGGGCTCAGCGCTCCGCCGAGCTCCTGAAATTGCTGTGAAATGAGGGCAACGCTAATTAGTGCAATTAGTCCTTTGCTCTTTCCCTGATGGAAAATGAAGGCAGCGGTCGGCCCGCCGAAGCCAGGCGGAGCTCTGCCCGGGGCTGCGAGGGTGTGCGCAGCGGGGACGTGCTGGCACCTCCCTGTGCCTGCCGAGCTGACCTGGGGTTAATTGAGAGCAGGTCTCTTAACCCATTTTGCAAAGACAAATTTGTTGCCCGTGTCCCTCCCGGCTGTGGGATTATGGCTTTCTCGCCTTGCTGGTGTCCCGCCAGCTCCAGGGCAATCTGTGGGCTCTCTCGCCTGGAAACTGGGATGAGGCAGTGGGAACATCCCCAAGCCAGAAGTTAATCCAGCTCCACGCGACCAGAAACTTATGCTCTGTAGCTGCAGAAATGAGCTTCCCCCCACCATTCCAGAGCTAATCCTGCCCAGAGCTGGTTTAGCACAGTCTCTCCTCCCCGGTATCTACAGGCACGGAAACTCAGCCATTTTGACATTTCTGGCTGCGAATCCTGCCCTTAGCAAACACACTTGATGCTGATACAAGGTCTCTTGGCTGCCTGTGCTCGTACCCATCTGTCGCGGTGGCACCGTGCCCGTGAGCAAGATGCTCTGCTATATTTGCTGCAGCATAGGTGCCAAGCAGACCAGATGTTTTCAGCAGGAAAGTGAAATGGGGAGGCAGGGTCCTTTTTTTAAAACTCCTGGCTCTCTTGGCAGCTCTGTGGGGTGGAAGGGTGTGATGGCCCCTTGCCTGTCCCTGCCACCCCTGGCCACACGCCCCGACTCCTTGAGGGTGTTTGCTGAGCCAACCCCGTGCCTGCTGCCTGTGGAGGGACAGTCACAAACTGCCTTCGGCTGCCTGAGGTGGCTGGAGACAGGAGGTCCCCTTCCTGCTCCGTGGGGACAGCCGGGAGGGACGGCCGAGGCCGTGTGGGTACCGGTGCCAGTACAGGTGCAGGTACTGGCGTGGGGCTCTGCCAGCGCCGAGGAGAGCTCACAGCTCACAGCTGGGGTTTGCATTTCGGCACCTCTCCGCAGCCTGTGAGTCAGCACTTGCTCAGCCCTCAGACGAGTCCCAGGAGAGACAGTAAATAAGATGTTATTTTCCTCTCCGGCTGAGCAGTAATTTTCTGCCAGCCCACACGAGCAGGGAATTGCAGCGCCTAATCGCAGCCCCTTATCCCCTTGGCAGTGCTGCTCAGCCCCGGGAGAGCACGGCAGCAGGGCAGGGCAGAGCCAGAGAGGGGGTACAAACCACCGAGCAGGGAGAGGAGGATACTCTATCTGCATCTGGAGTCTCCTCTAGCAGATGGGCTGCACCCAGCTGCGCCTTTTGGGGCAAAACACAACGCAGTCTTGTGCCCCATTGCCTCCAGTGCAGGCAGCAGCCTTCCCAAAACTGAGGTAGAAAGGAGGGGGAGTGTCTGGCTCCTGGTTACCCTGAGGAACTTGAAGTTTTTCAAGCAAGGTTGAAACAAAAAGCATCAGTAGCAGTTGTGTTTCAGGAAACAACTCGTTGGTATCTGTTCTCACCAGTGAGAGAAAAATCAACCCTATAGGATTACAGCCCGCTTAAATCTGGGAATAAAGGATGTTTGAAGTTCCTCTCTATTAACAAAACCCCTGGAGTTTTTTTCTTGATATCGTTGTCAGGGAAATGTTGAGGTTGGAAATATCCGCCCCGTGTGTATGCTGGCTCGCCTGTCAGATGGGAGAGCTGGAAGAAACGTGTGTGGGAGCTTTTTCCTCGTGCTGAGACCATTGAATGAGACAAATTCCAGGTAAGCTGAAGAGTGGCCACCTATAGCGATGCCCCTTGGCCGAAGAAGAAATGTGATTCTTCAGGGTTACTTACTGACAAAATAGGAAAATCGCATTTGAAACAAAAAGCAAGGAAAATATTTGATTAATTCTTGTGAAAATCTGTTGGTTCTATGTTTATTGTTCTGATTGACTTAAAAACTGAACTGCATCTGTATTATTCTAATTAAGCAGCTCAGTGCTTCTGCAGTGTCGTAGTGAGCATCTTGTCATGCAGTCGAACTCTGGAAAATAGTTTGAAGGCTCCTGAGACCGAAACCTGTATTTTTATTGCTTTTGGCTGCTGATGTTTGTGGAAGTTGGAGCAATGACCTGATAATTTGCCAATCACCATGAAACATGCACTGTTAAACTTCTCTCCCGGGTGTCCCATGTGAAATCTCAGCTGCTTTAGACGCTTTGTGAAATACAACTGAGCTTTTTTAATTTATGGGGAGTTGTGATAGACCTGGGAAGCTGATGCTGCTGGCTTTCAAACAGATGAAACTGGTTTTTTTCAGTGCAGAAAAATTGAACTTCTTGCTCTTTGTATTAGCTAGTGCCTATGAGGACTAAGCCAATTTGCTGAGCCAACTCCAGAGCTTGCAGCATTTGTTTGTTTTAAAGTAGTGCTGGCCAGAAAACAAAGATCCTGTAATACTACTGTAGTGAGGCCTTGAGTTTCCTTACCTTTAATTACGAAACCTTGGAGAACTTTTTCTACTGGAATTAAAAACTGTTGAGAGACAGAAATTCATCTGCTGTGGACAACAAACGCCTACGGAAGAGCCACCGCCTGCTACTGCTGCTGGAGATCCTCGTCAGAAATCCTGTTCATCAAAGCTGACATGGTTCCCTCAAAATAAGCTGGTTCCAGTAGATCAGTGCACTTTTTACCTACTGCCTTTCAAATCCAGCATGCAGGAGGATTCAGAGAGATTTCTGACCTGCCTGAAGCAGAGAAGGACAAGCCCTTGTGAAGTCGGTTCCTGGCGCAAAGAGGCTGGAGCAAGGTTAAAGGGAAGAAAAAGACTCCTCCTGGCAAAATTACTTTAAGCCTCAAGGTGTATTTAATGAGATTAAAGTTCCCTGGTTGCTCTCTCTTGCTCTCTTCCTGTCCTGTTTAATTTCCAATTGAACTCCCTTCCCAAGCCACCGACCTCACCGGAGTCACCGGGGATCCCGTGGGAGCCCCGCTGGGTTGGAGAGGTGGCTGTGCCCCTGCAGCACCCACAGGTGACAGTGTGGAACCCCAGGGTGTCTGAAGGAAGGTCACCTGGTGTGGTAGATCCTCCTTCTCCCAGCAGGACCCCAGGGTGCCCCAGAGACACAGAAGACCCCAGGAGGGGAGCAGGACCTCAGGCACAGCCACAACCCCAGGATGAGGCATGGAAGCACTTCGGCGTTCAGGACCTGCCCTCTTGCCTGTGGCTAGTTTCTTCAGGAGTCAGTAATTTCAAGCAGAGGGATAATTTGTGACTATTTCTTCTCTCCACCACTGGGTCTCAGTCCCTGCCCTCCTCACTCCTCTGCTAAAATGCTGTGATGAAGCTGCTGACCCCTTTCTGGGACCTTTCCTATGCTTTCCAGCCCGGCTGGGGAAGGATCTGTGTCAGCAGAGATGCTGCTCCTGTTTCCACCATGCATGGTGCAGATGCTCAGGGGAGGTGGGCATGGAGGATTCACCCTGCAGGGCCAGGCCAGGTCCTGTGCTGGCAGCCTGGGAGCAGGGGAGAAAGGAGAAGGTGGGGAGGATTTGCTTTACCTGGCAAAAGAAAGAGAAATGGGGGCAATGAATGAGAAATCAGTTGGACCCCCATCCCTTCTGCCAAGGGGCAGACAGGCTGCTCCTGGGCTCTTCCCACCTCCCTTCTGCCAAGGGCTGCTCTTGGATGAGACTTTCAAACCTGCTCTTCCCCATCCCAGCCAGACATTCCCTAAACCCTTACAGGAAGCTGGGACCTGTGCAGCCCACAGTGAGTGCCATGAGGGCCTGGCTCAGGATTGAGCCCCTGGCACGGTAAATCCTTGGGAGGGGTTGGAAAAACCCAAACAAAAAGGTGGCAGCCGCCTGCCAGGTGCCCTGCCTGGGCCTGGCTGCCTGGCTGGCGCTGCCAGGGCCGTGGGGTCTCTGCTGGCACCGGGATGTGCCACCACTCACTCTAGACCTGAGGGCCCCTGGGAATGGCAGATGCTGTCCTGGGGAGTTGCAGATGCTCTCCTGGGGCACCCTCCTTCCCAGGGATGCTCTCCCTGTGTCCCTCTTGCCCCTGGCGCTGCTGAAGGAGAACCCATCACTGAAGGGTATTTTTAACATCACCTCGGTAAAACGTAAAGACTCCAAGTCTGTTGGCAGACAGAGAGCTATTCTTCTCATTCTGATGAAGAAACTATTTCCTCGTACATCTGGTTCATATTTTTCTTTAGGTTTCTGCCAGAAACAATTCTGAAAACAAAACGCAGAGCCGAGCAGAGTGAATGTATACATTCCTGAAAGATTCCTTCACCGCTCCTCTCCGACCCAAACCTACCAGTCCTCTTCACAAACCTTTTCTTTCTTTTTCTTTTTCATTTTTCATTTCTTTTTAATTAGTTTTCTTTTCAAAATGTGGAAACATATGGCCTGATTAGCTCTGGAACACTGCTGCCTGCATCGTATATAACGATCTACATTTAGAAAATAATTACAGAGAGTAGGACGGGAAAATACTCCATCACAGAGTTTTTTTTTAATTTTTTTTTCTTTTTCTAATTGTTTAAGCCTATTATCTCTCCAGTCAGATTTGTCTGGAAAGCCTTATTAATGACTGTGTGACACGAGCCTCACGCTGGGGCCTTGCGGCTCAGAGATGTTGTGTTTTTCTTCAAAACCCAGGTTTCAGACTAGAAAAGGGGAAGCAGCAGCGAGTGGAGTTTGAGGCCATGCTGGGCTGCACACATCCTGCTTTGGTCCACTGCCACCAGCAAATGTGGGCAACTGGCCAGGGTGGCTTTGCTGCTGCGAACCTGGGTGGGTTGGGCTGTGAAAAAAGATTTTAAAAAGAGGGGGAAAAAAGCAAAGGGAGAGTGATATCCCAGATACAGCCTACCTAAGCCCCAGTAATTGGGAGGGAGGGGCCGGGGGGGTCACGGGTGGGTGCACCCAGAGGCTGCCTGTGCCACCTGTGAGATGGATGGCACCCACAGTGTTGTCATAGCACCACACTCTGCTCCCGGATCCGCTGCTGAGGAAGCGCAGCAGCTGAAAGCCGTCGGCTTTGCCTAATTGGGAACAGAGGCAATGTGCTAAGGAAGAAATGTGTAGCCCCAAATTATTTATGTTCCTGGTGGGAGGAGTGCAGTTGCCGTGTGACAGCCAGTCTCTACTCCCTCACCGAGGTATCCAAGTGATGCCTGGGCTGGAAGAGCACGCGTTCTGCAGGTGATGCTATGGAAATGTTTGAAAACATTTTACTGAGAGAGGTTTGAGTCGTGAGAAAGAAATCAGCCTTGGGTGTTGGACCCCCCCTTTACTTCCTCCACAAATATGTCCAGGTTTTCCTTGCTGGCTTAGTGAGGCTGCAGTTCCAGGTTAGGATAGAAGAGGTGAGTGGTGGTGGCTGGGAGATGACCTGCAAACCACTCAGTGTGTCTTGCCTTGCTCCTAGCCCCTGTATAAATGTTTATTTAAATGCCTGTGGAAGTGCAGGGAGTCCTGTTTGCAGAGAAATGGGCTGGCTCTGGAGGTGAGGACACCTTTGCTTGGGGGCTGTGTGAGGTGTCCTGTGGGATGAGAGCAGGGCTGCGGTTGCTGGCAGGGTTATGAACCAGAGCCTGCTCCTTCCCTGCAGAGAGTTGCCTGCTTTCACTCCAGTAATTGCTGCACGCTTGGAAACGCTCCTGCTAAAAGACCAAAATGACTGATTACAAAAATTGGAAAGGATTAAAATCTCTAAAACAATGCAAAGGGAAGAAAATAGATGAACTAGCGAGGGAATGGGCTTATCGCTTCTTGAGCAAACAAACAAGTGAAAGCTAATTTTCGGAGCCAGCAAATGAATGATTAATGAACCAACTCACGATTAACCCTTCATCAGGAGCTCACCTCCTCGGGTGACTGCTCTGCACGGCTATCGCTCTGCCTCACATTGGAATAAAGACACAGTTTGATGGTCATAAATCTGTTGCTCAGGTTGTATTTCAAAGGGCTCTGGCATAGCAGGTATATCTGGGGAAGGAGGAAAATATGGTTTAAAGATGTTCCAGAGGTATAGTGGGATGTGATGTCGTTTCAAGAGCCACCCATGTTTGTGTCTTTCCCAGCATGGTAATAAACAAGCCCCCTTGACAAAGGCACAACATATTTTAAAATATGAACTTGTCTTTTCACCGCATTTTGTTAAATGATTAATTTGCCTTATATTAACTTAAAATGAGCTCATTAAAAGATTTCTTTTTTTCTTTGAAAGCACTGCTCATTATATTATCATTTTAAGTAATTAAATCAGAATAAATGGCTCTGTGAAGCTATTTTAATGTAACATCTAATTATATCTGACCTAGACACTGAACTATAATCATTAACTACATGAACTGTGTAATGTTCTGCAGACTCTTTAATAATTTATATGGGCTGAATTCAGCTGCGTGGAGTTGTAAGCTGAAGTGGTTGGATGCTGTGCACCTGTGGTGGTGTGGCACAGCTGATGGGAGTTTGCTTCTCAGGCAGTTTCCAGCCTTGCCTCGGCTCTAGGAGGTTTTCCCTGGGAAGTTGTGCTGGTCACAGGCTCAGTTGGACTTGGTTAGGGTTGTTTCTCCTTTATTGTGTGTGCAGAGATCAAGCATGTGTGTCTTGGGCACATGTGTGGTGTGGTGTTTTCCTCTGTAGGATGCTCTGGTCAAGGTAACATATTTATACAATATATTTAAACTGGGACTTAGGTGTTTTCACGAGTAGCCAGCCTCAGTTACATGAAGTTTTGGGTTTGCTGTGTCAAATTTTGTTCTTGCTGTGTCTCCTACAAAGCCTTAGTCTGTCCTTCCATTTTAAGCAATTTTTTCTGATTTATTTGCATACAGCTTCCAGACTCATATTCCCTGAAAGACTCATTCAAGTTAGATTTTTTTTTCTGGAAATAAGTTTGTTTGGGGAAGGAAAAATTGGCTTGTGGGTGTTTCGACCTTTCCCTCCTCAAAGGAAAAAGAGAGGGGTTGGATGCTGCCATGGCAATGGATGGTCCATCCATCTTCCCTGCCCCGCCATGGGCTGGATGCCTTGTGGCAAGGGAACAGATGTACCATGTTGTAGCACATCCAAAAATTGCTGGTGCCACCTATTGGCGGAAAACTGCAGATTAAAACGTGATTAATGTGTATTATTATGCCTTCTGCTTATCTCTCTCCAGCTGACAGGTGGGTCGGACCAGTTCTGCTGTTAGTTTTAGTATCAATTACCACTGGCAAACATTGCTGGCGTTCCTGGTGTATCTCGGGTGTGATTTGCAAACAGGAGGCTCTGCTGCGGGCAGGCAGCTGCCAGGGGACACGTGCAGCCCCAGGGATGCCCGGGTGGAGAGGGCAGGCAGGCAGCTCTGCTCACGGAGAGCAGGCTGAAAAGCCACGCTGGTGTCAGTGGTGCTACTGGATGTGACAATAAACCCACTGGGCTTAGAGAAATGTTGGGTGTTCCTACAGCTGCTGGCCATGGCTGGGATGCAGGGGAGAGGTGGTGTGGTGGATCCCCTGTGGGTGATGATGCAGAGCTGCCCTGGGGGCCCCACAGGCAGGGCACAGGGATGGATGATCTCTCCAGCCACAGGAGATCTGGGCACGGATGCAAAGGCTTTGCTGCGGAGCCTCTGCTCTGTGGATTTTTCCAGCCTCAGGGGGTTTTCCTGCCTTGCAAAGGAGGTGAGGGAAAGCTGAACCCCTGCCTAGGGCCCTGCTTCTCCCTGCCTTGTTGCAGGGGACCTTTAGCTAAGCCCTGATAGCCACAAAAAGCCCTGCTGGCCTCCTGCCTGGTACGCTTGAGCAGTTTTATAGCTGTCATATAGAACAGCCCTATATTAGCATCAGGTTTAGTACTCCCAGGAAACATCCAGCCACAGCACTGACATCATGGACTAAAGGCTCCAAAGGTTCACTTGCTTAAGTGGCTATTTGTAATAGAGTCTTTTAATAAAATCTCATTAAAGGAGAGCTCCTGCCCGAGCCTGGTTCCTGAGATTGCTGGAACAGAGCACTAAGACCAGCCTCGAGCTGCTGCAAGAGGCAGGGGAGAGTAACAGGGGCCCTGCAAGGCTCTAGTGAGGGTTGGAGAGAAGTGCTTGGTGCTTATCCTTGCTGCTCCTGTCTGGATCCGTAGGAGTAAAAGAGCCTTGTAGACTGCAGAGCAAAGGATGAATGGTGCAGAGGGAAAGGGAGAGAGTTATTCCCAGCTTTTGTGTGGGACCAGCCTGGCTAGGAAGGACTGGTGGGAGACAAGAAAGGCTCAGACTCGTCTCCAGTTTTCCCTCCCCACCACAAGCTCAGAAATACTGACTATTTCAGCCGCTAAGCAATGGGAGCTCAGGTTGCTCCTGAGTGAAGAGGTGGTGCTCTGTGCTCCCAGGATTTTCTTTGTATTTCCTGTCGCAGTTTGGCTGAACCTTTCTTACTGTGTGCTTGAAGAATAATCTGAATTCCAGGGAAGAGTTTTCTAAACACTTGTCTCCTCTGTAATTTTACTGTCATGTCATAGAGAGGAGCTGCTTGAAAGACTTCAGGAAAGAAATTATTCTCTACTTCAATCCTAGGAGGTTTTTTGTTGTTTTTATTTTTTTTTTAAATACCTAAAAAATTACCCTTTGATGTGAAAATTATATGCACTTAGAGATATGCTAATATGAGAATGATTGGAGAAATGTTGAACATGGAGAACAGCTCATTTCCGAGCTCTTTCCTTCACCACCTGCACCTCTGACAACCTCAGTCCCACCCTTCCACATGCAGGTCTCTCTCTAAAGCCATGGTGAAAGCTGCTCTTATTTTATGTGGGTTCAAAAGCAGATCCCTTGTTTTAATTGGGGGGATTTTTAAAAATTCCTTTTCAAGTGAAGGACTTTACGCCCATTCTTTGGATTTGTCAGAGAGATGGTGATAAAATTCCTGCTCAGAAGATGCTTAAGAACCAGCACTTCTTTTCCAGACTGGACTTGGGCTGTGCACTGATCCCAAAGCTATCACCAATCGTGGCGAGCTAAAGCTTCTCAGCAGATCCCCCCGATCCTTAGTGCTAGAAGTAGTCCCCAGCCTCCCTTCCTCAGGCATGGATTAAAATCTTACTGCAGAATGAGTGGAAACTGCCTGTGCTGGCCACTGGTTTGGAGGGGATATGGCCAGTTCTGGTGCCTGTTTACCTTCAGAGATGTCTTGCCTGTAGTTCTTTACATATGCGAAATGAGATAAGCCAGGGGGAAAAAAGGATGGTTGTAGTGTGGCAGCCAGGATTGCATCTTCTTGTTTTCCTCCCTTGCTGTCTTCAAAAGCAGAATTCAGAGTCAACAAAGGCAGAGCTGGTATCATCGCAGCTGAGGGTGGGTTTGTTTACAGCAGGTGCCCTGCTGCGTGCCTGGTGTGCTGCTGCAGATAGGAAAGGCTCTTAGAGAGAGCCTGAAAAGCAGGATATGTGTCCTGTCTGTGAAGTGGGGTGTGGCTACCAAGGGTTTAGGTTTAATGTGCCTCTGCCGTAGTGTCCTGCTCCCTCAGTGTCCCCAGTGCCCGTGGTTAGTTCCTGGTGGCATCGATGGCTGATGTCAGGGCAGCAGCTCCTCAGGCCGTGGGTGGTGCTCTGTGCCATTAACACAGAAATTAGAGCAGCTGCGGTTTTTTGTTCAGAGACCAACACGGTGTTAAAGGGAAAACTTCCAGTGAGCAGCTCCTGCCTGTGCTCGAAGCCTGAAAGGGGCAGGGAAGGCATCCTTTCACTGATTAGCTTTGATTCCCCTGCTGGGGAATAGCCTGACTTGCTTTATTAGCGCTTTTCCAGGTGGAATTCTTGGTAGATGATATGCCTTAGAGATGTTAGCATAAGGCAGAGGCTTACCTCGTCATCGCTCCCTGTGCTCCCCTGGTGTGTCCCTTTCCTGGCTCACCCCGCAGGGAGCCCTCCTGCATCCCTGCGGCTGCCCCAGATGCCCTTCCTGTTTGTGGGGGGTCACCAGCAGCCTCCAGCACATCCCAGTTTCCTGGAAATCCACGTCCTTGTGTTGTCTTTCCCCTGCTGTTGGAATCTGGGGTGAGGGGGAAATACTCTTCTTGTGTCTTCCTTTTCCTGCTTCTTTTTTTTCAAATGAACATCTGTTGAACCACAGGTAGTCATGTCAGGAGAAAAAAAAACCTCTTCAAAAGAACCCTGATATATGGAATTTCCAGCTGTTTTACAGGGCTGCTCCAAATCAACTGGTTGCATTAATTAATTAAAAGAACTTTGATTGCAAGGGTCCCCAGAGTTTATACCCAAATTCCATGAAAGCATGCAAATCCCATGTAGGAAATGTTGCCTTTGCTCATGTATTATTTCGTTCCATTTTTTTTCTAACTGAGAGAGGCATTAAAAATACCTATGAAATGTAAAATATTATAAGAAATATTATAAGAACATTATAAGAAGTGTAGTACCTTTGGCACCAAAGGAGCTCTGAACACAGGAGTGCACTTGCACCCACCACACTGGTCCAAGAAAAGCTGCTGAGCACTGTAGGGTTGGTGACCAATGCTGAGAGCTACATCCACACTCATCTGAGTCCAGTAAAAGCTGAAATCTGGTATTTTGGGGTGGAGACTCTCTTCATGCCTGGTTTCCTTTGGCAACTTGCTCCACGCTCGTTTTTGTTTCTGGCAGGAGCACAGCGGGCTCTCTGTTTGCTCAGGCCCTGGTCCTGCAGACGGTTCAGATCCCCAGCCTGCAGCTTGGGCTTTGCTTTGCATCAGTGTTAAAAAAATCAGTTCATGGAAAACTTGCATCTGGATTTGAGGCCTTGGCTATAGGCAAAAAATTTCTGCTTTCAGTCCTAAATTCAAATCACTTGGAGGCACAGGAGCAAATTTTTAACCTTGACAATGGGCAGAGGAACAGGTGAAATTTCCCTGCTGGCAAGGCCAGCTTTGGATGGCCTATATGGGGGGTAAATAATATCCCAATTATTTACATATATATATATATGTATATATACACACCAGGCACTGGAGAAACAAGCCCTATTTATGAAGCTTTATATTAAATAAATCAATTGTAACAAGCTCTGACTTTCCCATAAATGTGCCAAACTATGAAGTAACTTGCATAGGATTGCACAAGTGCTGTTGGAAGGTTACTGTTACCTGTCACATGGAAGCAGTTTTGATCCTAGGATCTCAGGTTTCATCCGGGAATTGAGATATTCTGGCTCTAGAGAGGCTGTTAGAGGAAAGGTATTTTAAATGGCAAAGATGTGTGTGTTGTGAATGTATTTAAAACTGTAGGTACTTGGAGCCTGATACCTGTGCAGCAGTGAATCACAATAAATAAATGCAAATGTCCAGAAGAACAAAAGGAACATTAAACAGATAACAAACGCTTCACTGGGAAACAGCACAGTTTCAGAGTCCATAAATAAAACCCCCTAATCTAATAAATGTTCTGGAGATAACTGGAAAAAATACTGAAATGGTCACTTGGTTGTAAGGGGGCATATTTCACTTCTGCCTAGCAAAAGGACCTGAAGCCTCTGCAGTTGAGTTGATTCATAGCCCTCCGTAATGTCCCGGTTATCCCCAATCGCAGCAGGTTTCAAGCAGCAAGTACTCCAGTACGTCAATGTCTAGTTAATATTTTAAGGATAACGGAGAACAACCAGACTGTAGTTTGCTGATGGGTTTTTCCTTCCCCCCTCCACCCCTTTCTTGTTTTTAGGAAATGGGCTGCTGATAAGAGAAGAAGCTGCACAGAGAGGACTGCCTGATGTGCTAATCGCTGGGAAGATGCAACTTCCTTTGAACTCGCCAGGAAGAGAAGAGGCGGGAGGTGAGTCACGGTGAATGGACCATCTGAACGTGTGCCAGGATGGAGCAAACAATACAAGCTCCCGCGGGACTCCAGTTAAAATGCTGGGCCAAGCTGGTGTAAAAGCGCCGTTGTTTTTGCTGCTTGGTAAAGTTCTGACGTGCGCAGAAAAAACCGGAGAGATTTGGTTTAAGCACACATTTTATTGTGGGAGTTCCTTCTCATCTTCCTACTTGTGGCCAACGCAATCTGCATCCCTGTATTCCACAAAACCCCAAGAATCCCTGATGTGTGCTGGGACAGGTGATAACAGCCTGTTTCCACCCCAGTGGTGCTGAGAGGGTCAGGGGTACTCTGCTGCCTTCACTGTTCCCCCTTGCTCCGCATCCTTTCCTCACAAGGGACATCATCTGATGCTGGTGTCACCCTGGGTATGGTGCACATCTCCAGCAGTGAGAAACACAGATGCTGCTCATGGGCTTCCTCATCCCAAATCTGCCAGAAGCCCTGTGGGCTGGTTGCTGCTGTTGAGGAAGGAGGTGTTGGGTGTTTTGTTTTGTTTGGGTTCTTTTTATGCTGAGCTGAAGAAGGCTAAATTTGGTGTGTGGTCTGTGCATTTCCATGAGGAAATGCTCTCAGTGATCTGTATCTGTTCTGGCCCTGGTGTTTACCCAGGGAAGGATGGTTCCTGGTGTCTCCTTAGGATGTGTTCAGGTTGTTTGAACAGCAGTGTGCAGTGCAAATCTGGTGCTTTCACCTGGTGCCAAATCTGCCATCACTGAGCTGCAAGGGCTGTCCCTCCTGCTGCCACCTTTGTGCTCCTTTCCAGGCACAAGTCACCTGAGAACACACTTGACTGAGTTATTAAAGGGGGAAAAAATCTGCTGAAAGGGATGTGTGGTGTGTGTCAGGAGCAAGGACACGCTGTGTACCTACAGGTGTGTCCCTCCCTTTGGGGCCAGAGGAGCCTTTGGGAACTTTGAGCCCTTTGGGGAGGTGGTGGACAAGGGACTTGCCTGGCAGCTGGGCCAGGCGCTGTCCTGTGCCTACTGCTGAGATCCAAAGCTGTCTGCGTGTAACGCTCACGCTGTGCTCTCGAGTTAGCTGTGTCTGAACTGAAGAGACTCCTCAGAAGTCTATATTAAGCAACATTAAAAGCTGAAACAGGCTGCTCGGGCGGGTGCTTTGATGGATTTTCTGACTGTGCGTAGCGTAACGTTACAGCAGCGAAAAAGCTCCCAGCCTTGGCTGGTTCTCCCCCTTTGCTCTGAGCGTGTGCTTTGCCATGAGGGATGGGGATGGTGAGACAAGCTTGTGCAGACACTGACCTGCAGTGCTCTGTGTGAATGCAAAAACTTCCATGAACCCCTCTGGATCACCTGCATCAACAGAAGACCCCAGGCTCCTGCTGTCCCTGGCAGATCTAAATGGGCAGCTTGGAGGAAGAGTATGGTTGGATAGTAAATTACAGTTACAGATCCCTTTATTCATCATAGTCAGATAATGTTGATTACCATATTTGCAGATATTTTGAATTTATTTTGGTAGAAGTGAGACAGAATCCATAAAGCTTGCATTTCCCCGAGTAATGGTCCCAGAGCATGACAGTGTGTACCTGTGCAAATGCAATTTAACAGTATTTTAGAGTGTTAAAACTGCATCTAAGTCACCATTAAAAATATTCGGGGGAATAAAGACTTTTCTCCTTAAAGATCTCAAACACAAGCTAAATGATGTGATTCCAGAGCAGCAATGCTTTTCCAGGGCTGTTTGTCACAGTTCAAGCACCGGTGGGGGTGGGGAGGAGTTTGGGATCTGGGCACCTGGAAAAGGCATCGGCACAGAGACAAGCTGAGAAATTGTGAGGTGTTGGTTTTGGCAGGGCTGCCCTGTGCTCTGGGGGGCTTTCCAGAGCCTGTATTCCCATTTTCTTTCGGGAGGCCTTCGCTGGGTGAGTACCTTACACCCAGAGACACCATTGTGTGTGCAGCCTGTTGTCAGGGCTACAGAGACTTGCAGATGTGCATGTGTGAAAAATGCTCAGTAAACAACCAGAGATTTTAGGTGGAGGATTTTAGGAGCATCACATCCTGTTTTCACACGCTTGACACCTTCTGCTGGTGTGGTCATGCAGGTTTCACCCTGTCAGTGACTGCTGGCTGGAGCAGGGATGTTTTATGGTACGGGGGTGACCAGGCAGCTCCGTGCATGGGAAGTTCTGAGCTCCCTGCCCATGAAATCCGTGCCCACGCTGCCCCAGAGCCCCTCCACGGGTGTGATGTGGTGCACACGACCTGCTTTATCTTCTGCCTCTTGCCAAAAGGTCCTTTCCCCGTTCACACGCCATCCTCAGTCCCGTGTTTAGCCCTTGGCTTTCTCAGCCTTTCAGCGTCCAAGTGATAACATCTGGTCTATCACCGAAAGGGGAATAGCACTTGTAGAAGATCATCGGGAAAAAGATGAAACTCTGGGTTAGAGCTGGAGCCCGCAGTTAATTCCCTGCTTTCAAATGGTGCTTTCTGAGTAGGCGATAATCAGTGGGCCTTTCCCGATTAATTAAAGGGCTTTACAAAGCAAATGATGTGGAGAATATGCAGCCTGGGAGAGCAGTGGGTAGGAGAGGCTTTTGGTGTCAGTGTGATTTTCATCTGCTCTGACAGTCTGCCTTGGTGGGAGGAAAGGGGGAAAGAAAGTTCGCTCCTGGGAAACAGCCTGGGCCCTTTCCCCAGCTGGTTTTGGGGCAGGAAGGGGGGCTTGTAAGGTGGAAAGTGGGTAAGACACTACCTGACTGGTTAACTGGGAAAGATTGAGTCTGTAGTGGAGAAGCAAACCACAGTTGTGCTGCTTCTACCAGTACAGTGGGAAGCAAGGTTGTGTCACCATCAAATATTGATGTGTGACCTCCAGATGATGCTTCAGAAATCTACACTGATGCTCTTCATGTTTCTTTAAACTCCATGGGAGCTTTGCACTGAATTCTATGAGAAAAAGATGATATTCCAAGATTGCTGATTTTAAAACTTTTCATTACTAGCACTGCAAAATGGAAAAAAAA